>JAUEJK010419943.1:0-14297 GCA_032274865.1 Eryngium alpinum
TCCAAAATAAAGACAACCAATAATTTCGGATCAAACATTAATTCAAATCATGTAAAAGTTACTTTTATAAATTTATTTAATTAAAACAAATTCTCAAACTTCATATAATCCTAACTATAAGAGCTCCCAACTTTGCTTGTATGACTCGTATGAAATTACTTATATGAACATGATATTTAGAAATAACTAAATAATATTACACGATAAATTCAACCTGACTACATCCGCCCCTTAGAGGGGTTCTAGCCTAACATAATCAATTCAAAAACGATAAAAGTATAAAAAGAATTCATACCCGAATAATGAAGACGAAGCTTTAACTTTTATAAATCATGTATTTTGAATACACAAGGGAAGAGAGAACTTCTATACTATACAATACTAGCTAATGAAAAGTTTGAAGAAATAAGAGGACTAGCTCCTCTATTTATACTAGACAAAACCCTAATTACAATAATGGTAAAGATAAGAACTTCTTGATTTGCCCAAATCCCCTTTGATTCTTTCCTTCCTCATTGCGTAAAGTTATGCAAAGTTGGACCCTTGTTTCTTCCTCTCCAATTCTTCCTTCTACGCCTTTATTCCCTCAATTATGAGCATATCACATTCAATCTTTACTATTACTGCAAATATAAAAAACAAACACTACCAAGCATAAAAAGAGAAAATAAAATCACTAAATAAGGAAAAATATACAATAAATATATACATATTATTTATGTTATCAGCTTGTGCCATCGGAAGGATTGGTGTGTAAATCAAGGAATATTACACACTGACTCGTATTGGAAAACAAACTCTCTGCCCCCTGAGAAGCTCGTCTAGTGAACCAGATAATTATAGTCCTCCAGAAGTTAGGAAAATAGTTATAGAGGATACACTCCGGGTATAAACCTGGAGGGACTCGTTTAGTTTGAATAAATGTGACCAAGCTGTTGAGGCTGCTCGTTATTATATATAGTATACAGACTACATATCACCAAATCAATATATAAAAATATTAGTTAATTATATGTAATTTGAGCATCGGAAAATCTTCATTCAATCCTAGAATGTTCGTTCACGGAAAAGAATAACAATTACCGGTGTTATATCGCTAAGGATTGCCGGAAAACATTGCATGAGAAGGGGCAAATTCCTTAGGCCTTGTCACACGCCTCACCAGACCACTCTCTAAACTCTCTTCTGTAGTTTTAATTTCATAATTATTCAATTATTCTTATTATTTGTCCAAAATTTAAAATTATTTTATATAATTTTTGAACTTAAATATCTCCGATTTCTCCAACATATGCCACTACTAATATAGGGTTGTAACGTTAGGGTGGAGGGAGGAAGGGTTGGGGTTGGGTAACTTTTAAAGATGGCCTATTTAAAAAAAAATGAAAACGTAAGCTCTCAAAATCCCAATGTTTGACACATCCATACACTTAAAAGTAAATACCAAATGAAGGCCTACGAAATTGCCATAAGTGTAGAAATGCACCCTAACGAGCAGCCTCAACAGCTTGGTACATATTTGTTCAAACTAAATGAGTCCCTGCAGGATCGTACTCGGGGTGTATACTCTATAAACTATTTTATAACACCGTCCAGTGGATGTTTTTGCAGGCTATTGGACAGAGCGAACTTGGAGTTGGACCCGAATCAGTTCACTAACAGCCCAAACAGTGTAAACAGACTCATGCTATATATGGTAATTATCATATTTATAATTACAAATCGTCTATATTAATTTTCGTTACAATGTACGCATAAGTGACAATTGCGTCAATGACATATAAATAAATAACAATTAAAAGAAAATGATGACATATAAGAGTAATACATCTTTACTGGTTACATGAATTATCATGTCTCTTTTTTGTTCTGGTTACATTTTTATCAAAAAACATGTCGTGTCCACTAACTCATTTATAAGATAATTAGAATGCCCATTTGTCACCAATTTTGGAAATACGAAGTCCACAACCTAAACCTGTGTCATGTCTCACATTCGACACCCAAGTCCGAGCAACGTATGCCACCGCAGGTAGTTTAATTTTTTTAATTCCTGAATTTCTTCTGTTGAAACCTATAATATTTCTGAAGTTTTCTTTCAAACTAATTGCTTGACGCACCTCAATTATATTAGTATGTTGTTTACAATTCAGTTTTTGGGTAATATGTTCTAGGTAAAATTGTATTTTCTTATTGATTTCTCTTTTCGGCATGATTTCCATTTAGATATATCATTATTATATATATGCCCATATATTGCACATATTTCCTTCATCAAATCTTATAGTATCTTGAGTTTTATAAGATTCTAAGCTCCGTCGGTAATTGTATAACAAATATTTCGTATTTGTTTTTTGCTCCTTTTGTTATTTGGCACCGAAAATTGTATCCTGTCTTTTTGGGGTCTCTTATTATAGTTTTTCTTAATAACAATTATATAGCTCTCTTAGCAAAGATGATGCTAGGTTTTATAGATGGATCTTTTGTTGTACCTGATCAAGCTTCACCTCAGTTATCTCTGTTGATTCGAAGCAATGATTTAGTCATATCATGGATCCTCAACTCAGTTTCAATTGAAATTCGAAAAAGCATTGTTTATATGAATACTGTCAAATAGATCTAGGAGGTTCTTGCTACCGGATTTGCTCAACATAATATGCCAAGGTTATTCAACTTTGAAAGGATATTTCCTCTCTTGTTCAAAGTACTATGTCAATAACATCTTATTTTACAAAGTTAGGAGTTTGATTGATGAATTAAATGATATCTCCCCTATTCCTAAGTTAAAATGGGCTAACAATAACTGTGCTTGTGATAATGCATTGTTGAATATGAGTATAAGATGAAGTTTAGTCAGTTTCTTATATGATTAAAGGAAAGATATACAAGTGTAAGAGGTTAATTGTTATTTATGAAACCCTTACCTACTCTTGAGCATGCATATTCCATACTACTTCAAGATGATAACCAATGGGACTATGGGACTCAAGTACCTGTTGAAAATATTGCTATGAATGTAAGATTCAATAAGTTGTGAGGCAAACCCTAATTCTCAAGTTCAGGAAGCAATTATATTAATCGAAGAAGGAAGAATGACCCTTCTATTATTTGTGAATATTATCATTTACCTGGACATTTGAAGGACAAAAGCTTTGCTCTTCATAGCTATCCTAAGTGGCACTGATTGTATGGACAACCTAAACCAAAGCCAATGTTTAACACTGGAAAGAAAATGGCTGCTCAAGTCTCTAGTCAACTTACTGAATCTCGTGATGCTGGAAATTTCTATTGCTTCTATTGGAGGTGGTTCAAATTTGCTCCCTGAAGCTCAACGCCAGCAGATTGTATAAATGTTGCAAGCTAATCTTGGCAACACTGCTCCTTGGATCCATACTTCTTCAAGTCAAATGTCAGGTAATGGAGAAATGTCTTGGCCTCAAATTAATTATATATCATTTGCAAACCAAGTAACTTTTTCAAAGAATGTTGGCACGTGAATTATATATTTAGGTGCAACTGATCACATAACTCTAAATTTGACATTGTTACTTAATCCAGTGATATATAATTCAGAATTGCATTTGCCAAATTGTGAAGTGGCTTTGATCAGTCACATGGGAGATGTTAAACTCAACCCAGACATTATGATGAGACAAGTACTTTGTGTTCCTAAGTTTGAATGCAACCTATTGTCCATTCCCAATCTTACTAATTGCAATTCAGTTGTATCTTTCTCTGCTGGCAAATGTATTATGCAGGACCTTGTCAAGAGGAAGGAGATAGAGATTGTAAGTATGAAGGATGATCTTTACAAGCTGTAACTAACTGAAGGTGATTTACAACAACATCAATTGTTTAGAGTTTCTCATACGAAGTATAGTACTCCATGGCACTATAGATTGTGTCATCCATCTAATGATATAATGAGTCAAATACCTTGTATTACATCTAACTTTAGTCTATCATTGTGATATTTGATACATGTCAAAACAAGTGAGTATTCCATTGCCAATCAGTGATAAACATTGTCCAGTGTTATTTGGCTTGGTTTATTGTGATGTATGAAAAGTGCAATAAATTTTTAACCATTGTTGATGATTGTTCAAGATGCACTTGAATTTTCCTATTCAGTGGTAAAACTCAAGTGTCTATTTTGATAAAGAATTTCCTAGCATATGTTAACACTCAATTTAAAAGTGCTGAGATCAGATAATGGGACAGATTTTCTGAACAAACAAATCTCACCTTACCTTAAAACATTAGGTATTGTTCATCAAACTAGCTGTGCAGCTACTCTTCAGCAAAATGGTATAGCAGAAAGAAAGCATAGACATTTGTTAAATGTTGCTAGATCTCTTAGATTTCAGTCTAATACCTATTTCTTTCTGGGGGATTGTGTTTTAATAGCTACACATTCCTTCACCTATATTAAATCACAAATCTCCTTATGAAGTTATCTACAACAAACCTCCTAATTACAGTCACTTGAAGGCATATAGTTGATTGTGTTATATATCCAATTTCTTACCTCGGAAGGATAAGTTCGCTCCAAAGTGTATAGAGCAATTGATCTCAGTACAAGAAAGTGTTATGTTACAAGAGATGTCATCTTTGTGGAGAACTCATTTCCTTTCTCCAATATTGAGAGTTCATATACAAGTACATATACCACATCAATGTTTCCATTGTCTCCTCTACATGTTTTTGATAATGATGACTGTTCTAGAACTGAAAATGTCACAACTTGAATGCCTATGGATTCTAATCATCATGAAGATAGCAATACTGATGAAGTTGCAAACAATATAGTTGGTTTAGAGGCAAGTCCTACAACTTCTACTACAAATCTTGATCATGTTCCTACTACTACTACTACCAGGCCTGTGAGAGCAAAACAAGTACCATAGAAATTCAAAGACTACACAGGACTTCCTTGCAGTAGTACTACCAATCCACATCCTCTCACAAGGCTTCAGGTAACATATCTCACTCATCTTCTAACTGTATGTATCCTGACAATACGTTTCATATTCCAACTTTACTACTCAACATGCTGCTTATTTGGTTTAAACTGCCAAGATTCGTATTCTTTTCTCTTATAAGTAAGTTGTTCTTGATGCTAACTGGAAAAGTTCTATGCAAACTGAATCATATGCTCTTCAACAAAACCATACTTAGGACATTGTTTCCAAGCCTACAAATCATCACATTGTAGACTGTAAATGGTTATTCAACGTGAAGTTCTTACCTAATCGAGAAGTAGAAAGATATAAAGTAAGACTTCTGGCAAAGAGTTTCACTTAAACTTAAGGGGTAGATTGTTTTGAAACGTTTGCTTTCCTGCATAGTGATCTTGATTAAACTATTTACATGAAAATCCGCCCTTGTATTCAATTGTTACAGTCTTCCTCCAATGTCAAAGATCATTCTCAGCAAGCTTGTAAACTCAAGAAATCTCTATGGCCTCAAGCACGGTCCAAGATGCTCGTTTGTAAATCTTTCTAATGCTTTGAAGTAATTTGGATGCCATTCTCCTCACTGGCAGTTGTGATCATCTCATGAAGCAACTGACAACATATCTAGAAGACTAGTTGAAACTTCACTGGCATTCTCCATTGAAACTTTCACTAATTTCCATGTTAATTATATATCTGTGCTGTGGTGTGTACTACAACCAAAACATACTCCACTGCTTTATTTTACTTTTGTATCCTCCTTTCACATTAAAGCTTACAAAAGAGGGAGGCAAGACAAACAAAAGAGTGTGGGCAGATAGGGAAAAAATTGAAAGTATCTTAACGTGTGAATTCGTTTACTTGGTTACATTACTAGTTTTTGTATGATGTGCAATATTTTTATCAAACTGGATTGTAATGGGAAATTCTTTTTATCAATCATTAGTTGTGATTAATTTTTGGTTTATCAATATTTGATTGAACTGCCTAATCCATTTTGCCAGATTGTGTCCTAATTTTTTATGTAGAATTGTATATGTTTGTTTAAAGCCTTGTGATAACCGTGTTATAATGAGGATGAGGTCACAAGGTAGAGATCAATGCCTTATGAGTTTGAACCTCTAGTAACGGTGCATCTGAGATCAACGTTTATTCACAACCATGCAACAGAATCATTTTACTCCCCTATGCGACTACATATATATGGTGCTAATGTCGGGGGGAGGAAGGTGGGATTGGGGTTCGGTAACTTTTAAAGATGGCCTATTTATAAAATTGAGAACCTAAGCACTCAAAACCCCAATGTGCGACACATCCATGCACTTAAAAGTTAATACCAAATGAAGGTCTATGAAGCAGCCACAATGTTAGAATCGCTTCCAAAAATAGTCGTTGTCAATAAAACTTAAACACAAACACGAAAATAATTAACAACAAGATTTACGTGGAAGACCCTCAAGGGTGGGTAAAAGACCACAAAACACTATAATGAATGTATTACAAGAATGGTATCGCTCCTGTCACTCGACACTAAATAATATAATCACCTCACTTTGATGCAAAACTCTCTCTCGTGTATATTCTCTCTCAACAAACAACCCTCTAATTTTACATACACTCAAAGGCCACAAAATATCTCTATTTTTAGGCTCACAAATTTACTTATTCCTAATGTACTTCGGATTCTTATTTATGAAAATTATCTCTTTATTATTCTAAATAGAATGCTACTACAAAATATATTCCTATCACAAATAAGACACACCTCAATTATCACAAATAAGACTCCGATTCAGAATAGGATTCTAACCCATATAGGAATTCGAGGCGGAATCCCAACAAATCCTCCCTCGGCTCCAATTTCCTAGCACCTAAATAGAATGAGAGAATCTCACTCTCTTCTGAGTCATCTCCATCTTTGGTCTGCTTTCCATCTTCACATGCACTAGACTTACATCTATGTGGTAGATATTCTTCTTATTTATCCTCTCATGTAGAATCAAGCGCTTCCCTTTATACACCTTGCAATGGCAGCCTCTTCCAACATATCCGTACACTCTCAATGCTTACACTCCCAAAGAAATCATGCTCTTTGATACATCTGGTACATATCCCACATCAAGAGCCTTCTTGATAGTACCGTCATAGAGTTTTAGATGAACTGTTCCAACACCTTGAACTTTCACCCTTTCTTCATTCCCCATAATAATATTAACAAAATCACCATCTATGAATAAAGTATCCAACATACCTCGATCCTTATATATCTGCATGCAAGCAGCATAATCCATCACCCACTCTGATTTATTCTTCACCGAACCAGGATTGGTATCCCTATTAGCCAACATAAAGTCTCCATCTTCGATCGCATGTAAGGAGTCTTCTTCATCATCCATGTTGAATTAGCACATCCTTGATAATTACCTACCACAAGGTAAAATCTATCTTCCCATCAAACTTCGGTGCATCAACCATCACGATCTGAGATCGTCCATGGAGTCGATAAGATAACACAATACCAACTTTTACCAAAAACAACAGCCTAATTCGAACACCAAAAACCAGATCCTCCCCAACCCAAAATCCTATCTCCATCGTTCAAATGTTAGACGTGTGTGTTACGAAGCTGTTGTCCAAAAATTTACTCAATCCACATCAATTCTCCCATAGCTGCACAGGCCTGATAATTCCTGCGGGATTTCAATAATTAAATTCGTGATTGCACCTCCTTTGACAATGACCTCTCCTAAAACCCTACCTCTTGATACCAGCTTTTTAGGACCGCTTCAGCAAATAATCGTTGTCAATAAAACTGAAACACAAACGTGAAAATAATCAACACCGAGGTTTACGCTGAATACCTTCAAGGGAGGGTAAAAAACCATAAACCAATATAATAATACAATCACCTCACTTTGATGCTAAACTCTCTCTCTTGTATGTTCTCCCTCAACACAGAACCCTCTCTCAAAAGCCAAAAAATATCTCTATTTATAGGCTCACAAATTAACCTATTCCTAATCTACTTCGGATTCTTATTATGACAATTATCTCTTTATTATTGTAAATAGGAATTCTACTACAAAAAATATTCCTATAAAAAATAAGACACACCTCAATTATTATAAATAAGAATTTGATTCAGAATAGGATTCTAACCTATATATGATTTCAAGGCGGAATCCCAACATAAGTGTAGGAATGAACCCTAAGAGCAGCCTCAGCAGCTTGGCACACATTTATTCCAATTAAACGGGCCCCTATAGGATCACACTCGTGGTGTATCCTTTATTAAACTATTTTCCTATCTTCTGGAGAAGTATAATCATCTGCTTCACTTGACGAGCGACTTAGAAGACAGAGAGTTGGTCTGCTAATAGGGGTCATTGTGCAATATCATCTGATTTATACACCAATCCTTCCGATGGCACATGTCACTAGTAATTTGAATGTGTCACTAGTGGGGTCTTGAATTTTTTTTATTTAGGCTTTCTGGTTATTTTTAAAGACCATGAGTTAGTAGTGCATTCTTTAAAAAATATAAAGAATATAACAAATGTGGAATTATTATATTTGAAGAATATACCAACCATTGAGAGATTATATCAAGTAAAATAAATGGCTATGCATAGGTTAGGTTCCTTATTCACTTGTATATTCTGTTAAGTAACAATTTCTGACTTTAGGACCGAAAATGGAAGCATGGAGCAGGGACAACCTCCCTAAAGGAAGTATGGTCGTCTCTTAGCTGAAGAAGCAAATAAACTTGAAGGCACATCGAGTTCAGTTGGTTCTAACCAGTATCCGGCTTCTTCAAGTCCTAAGACTCGCGTACCTTAGTCTGCAGGAATTAGCAGAACCAGAAGTACACGTGTAGAGCCAGGAGGGCCTGAGTTGTAGCACATATATATGAAATCCCAATTTTTTGTTAATTCTGTACTACCCGACTATATGTAGGAAGTATTGATATTTTGGTTGGTTCCTTCTTTTCATGCAACTTCTTCATAAGTCATCTAAGTTTTAGCTGTTATATATCTTCAAGCTCTAATATATTTTTACAGTACCACAAAGGACCCCTAATTTAATCAAAATAGCTTGAACGTATACAATAGGTAAAAACCTAGACGACTTAACCAACCATATGACAAAGCTGCATGAAAAGAAGGAACCAACCAAAGTTTCAAAAATTTCAACATATAATCGGTAGTAAAGAATTAACATAAATTTGGGATTTCATATATATTTGCTATCTACAGACCCTCTTCGCTCTCCACATATACTTCTAGTTCTGCTAATTCCTGCAGACTAAGGTACGTGTCTTAGGACTCGGAGAAGCCGAATACTAGTTAAAACTAACTGAACTCGATCTGCCTTCAAACTTATTTGCTTCTTGAGCTGAGAGATGACCAGACTTCCTTTGGGGAGGTTGTCCCTTCTCCATGCTTCTTCTTTTTTGTCCAAAAGTAAGAAATTGTTACTTATACATAATAGAATATACAAGTGAATAAGGAACCTAACATATGCATAGTCATTCATTTTACATGATATAATCTCTCAATGGTTTCTATATGCTTCAAATATAATATGTGCACATTTGTTATATTCTTTATATTTTTCGAAGAATGCACTACAGTCTGGTGGCCTTCAAAAATAACCAGAAAACCTAAAGAAGAAAAATTAAAGACCCCACTAGTGACGCGTTCAAATTATGAGCCAATGACCCTTTTTGTATAATGATATTTGCTATAGTGGGAATGTGTCCTAATATCATGTAACAGAAACCCGAATGCATAACAGAAGTTTACCTTTCTTCAGATCCAGTAGAGGCATCTGATTTTAACATTTTGTCTGAGCTACCTAGGTATATATGAAAATCAAATACAATGGAGTTCTTGATCAAAGAAGGGACTAATGACAAGTTTCCTTGGTCTAAGTTAGCTACTCACAACTTTGAGAGATATTAAACGGTCATTTAATGCCTAAAAGATTATAAGAAAGAAATGAAGCTCCTTTTAGAAAAGCACTCATCAAAGAGGTTGCAATGTTAAAAGAGGGAAAGAAAAAGTTGAATGGAGAAATTCAAATGCCTGAGTATAGACATCCACAAACGAAAGCTGGAGTCAGCCGAGATTTGGATTGCTTCTTTCATCACAAAGATCTAAGTGGTAATATTCTTTTCTTTATCTTATTCATGTTGTAAATATATATGTTTTTAGTTTTGTATCGTTTTAAGTTAGTAGTTTATATTATTTTTGGGTTTTGACATCATCATCAGGGTCAAACCATGAAGTTATGATTTCCAAGTTGGTAAAGCATAAATTGGGGGAGATTTTTAGGTCTGATTTGCATGTAACTGTTGATGATGTCTATATGTTAAGCATTTTAAATAATAGTTCACACTTGTACATATTATAAGAACTCATTTTGAATAAGGATCTTGTAAACTCGATAGTATACAAGGGCTAAGTCATAATTAGAATGCTAGAATAAAAGAAGAAATCTACATGAAAGATCTGTTTGGAAGCTCTCAACAACATCAGGGGACAATGATTAAAAGTTTAAAGATCATACGGGAATAGTATGATTTATCCTCGGACGAGAATGGTTGATCAGGGGACAAAGTTTACCAAACGGGGATAGAAGCCAAGCTTCAGGGGAAGAAAGCTAGTTCAAGAAAAAAGTGTAGTTTGTCTTATTTCTTGGAAAGGAAGCCTCGGTTCTGTTGCTAGAATGTCAGAATTGGAGGAGAACATATGATTCAGTGTTCACGTGGCAAAAGATTGTCTAGTCAGAGATGGAATGAAAGTTAGTAGTGTAGTATGTCAACATACAAGTAGTCCACACCATCCATGGATATCAAAAGATGGAATGAAAGTTAGTAGTGCAGTATGTCAACATCCAAGTAGTCCACACCATCCACGGATATCAAAAGTGGTGAACACTGTGAGGGGATAACTATAGCTAATTTTATTTCCTATAAATAGTATTCTTGTACACTTTTTTGTATATTTTGCATTTTTGTATTCATAGTACTTTAAGCAAGATTATAGCCCTTAGTTTGTTGAGAGATTTTGATTATTTAGCAAGATTAGTAACTCTGATTTGTATAAGATTAGAGAGTTTTGTTAAGCTTGCTTTGTAATTATTGAAGCTGCATAGTTTTGTAGAGTTCTAGCTGCGAAAGCATCATTTCTTTTCTTAGTACACTTTTAAAGTTTTAATATCAATTAAGCTTTGATAATTTTTGTGTTGATTTATATTCTAATCAGATTTAATATCTCTTAATTAAATCCTACTTTTTAAAGTGTTTTGATATTCAGCTTAATCATAATTCAATTTAAATCGCATAAGTCTAAACACATCCTCACCATAAGGGTTAACTAAGACTTAACAAATTGAAACTCCGTCAATGGTAATATTTTAAAAATTGATATTCACTAAAAAAGACACCAGTACACACTAGTACACTTCATAAATTATTTTTTATGTGTATCTTATCTTTTACCTGTGTGCGAAAATCGCTTTTATACATCGAAGGTATATCATCGAAATATTAAGCCAAAACTTTCATGCAAAATAGAATATGGACACTCCCAATTCTATAAATACTCAGACTTTCAAACATTCTATGGCTCGCTCTTTTCACTCAATATTATTTAAGCCTTAGGATTTCGAATAAAAAATCAGCTTTTGATAATCTGATATAAATTCATGTATGCATATAAAATTTATATGTATATTCTCATACAAAAATGCTCTTTTACTTAAATATCTCAAATAGAGTCTTTTTGGCATCTCGTTAACACTAAACAAGTGTTAATCACCCTCATGGAATTTTTTACTACTAAGTGGGACCCAACGAACCTTCTGGAATCTTCTATTCTTAACACATGTTTTCTCACCCATATATTTCCTCAACCAAATATTCCCTCAACCGAATATTCCCTTACCCAACTTGGAGGAATCCTTGCTTCTGCACTCATTAGCAAAGTGACCAAGAACATTACATTTATAACACTTAATATTTGATTTGTCTACCATGTTCTTGTTTTCCCCTGGTGCTTTGTTAAACTACTTCCTTCCACCAACTGGTTTCTTGAACTTAAGGCTTGAGAATCTCTTAGCTAGGAAAGGAACTGGTTCATCATCCATGTTTTCAAGATCTTCAACAGAATAACATTCAGATTCTCCTTTCTCACAACTTTCATCTTCCCCTGATTCCTCATCTTCACTATCTTCCACTGCTCCACCTTTCATCAAACTACTTGGCTCCAAATTGGGCTTGTACTTTCTTTGAGCCATTAGAGCCACAGATTTAATCTTCCTTGAGTCATTTTGTATGTCTTGCTTTTGCTTCAACTCCATTTCATAAGTTTGGAGATTCCCAAACAAGTCTTCAAGAGTCATAGTTTTCAAATCTCTTGCTTCTCTGATTGTAACCACTTTTGATTCCCATGCTTGTGGCAAAGCTCTCATAAACTTATTATGTATGTCCTTTCTTTCATACTCCTTGCCATGAGCCTTAAGATCATTTATTAACCTGTTGAATCTGTTGAAGATATCATTGAGAGTTTCTCCATTTTAATGCAAAAATCATTCATAGCTTTGAATGAGCATTTGTAGTTTGTTCTCTCTCATAGATGCAGTTCCATCACAGAAACCTTCAATAGTATCCCATCCTTCTTTAGCTGTCTTCAGATTCAACACATTATTGAGCATATAATCATCAAACCCCTTATACAAGATAGTTGTTATCTTCTTGTCCTTCCTCACCTTTTCCTTTTCTTCCTCAGTCATTTCCTCTTGGTTTTAGGAACAAGATGTTGAGGAATAGTCCTTCCTTCAGCAACAACTTTAAGAACAAGCTTCTTCGGCATTTCAGGTCCTTCTTCAAGATATTGGATATAGTCATCCTCTATTGAAGATAGATGAATCAACATCCTATGTTTCCAGAAGAAGTATTTGCCCTTCTCAAGGAATGGAACTTTGTTGTTGTTTGCAGACATCTTTCCAAGATCTTTTTAGCTTGTATTTCTGCTCCCTGCATTGATACCAATTGTTGTTTAACAATGATTCTGCAACTTGTTTCTTAGAGGGGGTGAATACAAATCAATACAACTTTTTCTTCTTTTTCAAAACTAAAATCTTAGCAGTATAAAACTTGAGAATTGAAAACAAGATCTTGATACAGTAAGAAAAAAACACAAGACAATTTTCAAAGTTAACTTTTATTCAACTTTGAAGGTTTTCAAAATAAAGTTAACTTAGCTTTACATTGCTACAAATCTGAAAACTTAATCTCAGCTACAATTTTTGTTCTTAAAAAGCTTATACTATCTGCACTAGGAGACAACAACCAAAACTTTACCAAATCGGGTTTAAATCATTTCCATGCCTTTCTTTCTGGACCACCTTTGATTCTCCAAATAGTTGTCCTTTTTATAACAACCTTTGGCTTCATTGTCATTCTATAGGTGACACCTAGAATCAGTTGAAGTTTCCCTTATTTTTTCTCTTCCACTGAGGCAAACATCCACTGCTTCTAACTTCCACTGGTGTTTTCTTCCACTGGTTTAGATATCCACTACTTTTGGACTTCCACTGCTTTGATTTTCCACTGCTTTAAAATTCCACTGCAATGAACTTCCACTGCTTATTTGAATATCCACTGCCAGTGTTAGCTTCACATCACTTGAGCTTTCTAACACTTAAGAACCCTTCAGGCTTGATTTGTAGCTAGACAAGACTCATTGTAGTGATACTATAACATCTAAACATTACAACTTTATATTGGCAACTATTGAGATTACCAAGTCTTTATTTAAAATGTGCTATGTAAATTCTATATAAGTAATAACACTTATTCTATCTATTTTGATATCATCATCATTACAATTAGCAATGGCAATACCTAACAGTTCAAGCACCTCTGGAACAAGAAAAGTTGAGAATGC
Organism: Eryngium alpinum; assembly: GCA_032274865.1. Lineage (NCBI taxonomy): Eukaryota > Viridiplantae > Streptophyta > Magnoliopsida > Apiales > Apiaceae > Eryngium > Eryngium alpinum. Next base: position 13,910 of record JAUEJK010419943.1, read on the forward strand.
TCAGGTTACTGATTTCCTCAGGTCACTTCCAGATAATGTTTTAGATAAAATATTTTCATTCTTGACGATGAAAGAAGCTCTATATACATGCATTTTGTGTAAGAAAATGATGCGTATGTCCACGTTGATACCAAATGTTGAATTTGATGAAACTGCACATGGTTGTGTTCCTAAGAAAAGAAAATTTGTGCATGTTGTGTCTAAGTTCTTGGATAATCATGCGGGTGGGATTAGAAAAATTCGTCTCTCATTCTCTTCGGAAGATACGAGAGCGAGGTTCTTCGTTGGCTTTATCTGGTTGTCAAACATATTATTGAAGAGCTCGATCTTATGTTTGGTACTGAGAACAGTTTGGTAGTTTCTATATCGGACTTGGCTGCCACCACTG
>JAUEJK010420045.1:0-12377 GCA_032274865.1 Eryngium alpinum
CATTAACGTCTTCGTTAATTATATTTATATGTATTTATTATGTATCTTAATATAAAATTTATTTCCTAAATAAAAAAAGTATTTTTTATGACATTTTATAACTCTTTCAAGAGTTCAGTGACAAAAACTAATATTTTTTTTCAATTTATATCCACATCATCCATCCACTCAGCAAAATTGATCCATGTCAGCTTCTATTTTAACGGTGAACAATAAAATTTAACGGAATGGCCAAAATCAAACATCAATATAACGTTAGTGATTAAAAATAAAAAATTTATAGTTGGATGGTAGATTTCTTACACCCTCAATAGTTCAGTGGTAAAAAAATCTATTTTCCCAATAATTTTTTAAAAGTTTTTATTAGAAAATTCTAATGAGAAAAAAAAATGTATTTTTGAAAATCCTATGATATTTTTCAAAACACACATATATATATATATTTATATATTTTCTTATTAACAGAAAGTTTTTTATTTGGACGAAAAATGAAGCACGGTGACTTCTAGAGGCTGTGTTACCAGCCATGATTCAGTGGATGCAACCCCATCCTAACAGGTAAGTCATCTCTCTCTCTTTGTTGATTAACTGTTAATCCTGTGGCTATGCTCCGTCTCATTCTCAGTCGTCCGATAACCCTGCATTCAAAAGAAAAGATTAGCCATACACAATAAACACTACACCACCTCACACCCAAATAAAAATCTCATCGAAAAAGATATAAGCATTCAGTTCTACAGTGTTTCTTCTCCAATTCACTGCTCACTCTCTCTCTCCTTGCCGATTCGCTAACCGATGGTTGATTTCATGCAAATCAATGCTTTTACTCCTTTTATACCGTAAATCAAATCAGTGTTATGGCTAATCCTCACCTATATTCAAACCCTAAAGCCCCAAATCCAGTTTCTCAAATCAAAACCCCATGGATCGAATTCGAGAACTTCTGAATAATCAAAACCCTAGCGATTTTGATGAGGATTACTACATGTTTCTGAACAATTTTTCTCCTGAGGATCTAAATGAAGAACAAAAAGAGGAAGTAAAGCTGCTTGGCAATTCTAATCCTTATAAATTTTGTACACTATCGCATGCTCTTTGTCTAAATTTATTTAATTTTTAGATGCTCTGTTTTTAAAATTAAGGGTTTTATTTCTTGTGTTCGGTTGAATGTATGAGAACCTATGTTTTTAACTGGGCAATACAAGAAAGTATGTTTAGTTAAGGGAAAGTCCTTATACCTGTTTTTTTGTGTGCTAATCATGATCTTGATCAAAGCAAATGATTTCCTGAATTAATTTGTGCTTCGGTTTGTCCTCAACTGTATCTATCTTAATCTCCTTTCTGTTGGATAAGAAAAAGTCTTTTCTGTTGATTTTTTTTGGCATATAAACAGAACTAGTTAAAATGCTTACTTGTTGGCTGATAAATTCACTCAGTGAAGGTTTGCCTTAATTGATCATGATCTTGATCAAGTCTTGTTGCTCCCTGCCATGATTCTGTATTCAATTACTCTCTGCTTATCATGCCTGTTGCCTGAAATCATTTTTTTTATTCTTGTTTTCTCGCAACTACTTGGTAGTATTTTTGTGTAAGTTGAGGTTAAGCCTCAGTTTCTTTTGGTTGAGATGTAAAACTGAGAGTAAAGTATAAGTGTTATTAACTTATACATTTTTTAAAAAAATTGTTTGTACTTCCAGATTTAAATCTGGATTTAAAAATTCATCTTTTAAAATTTTCAAAACTGTATTTGTGTTTAAAAGAAACTTTCAGATCTTGTTTTGAGAAGCATCCATTCTTTGGCAAACTTACCATTATTTATCTGGTAATAACTCCAGATTTACATCTCACAAACAAAAGTTACTGTAGCCTTGTACCTTGTGTACATCTTTTTCTCTGACCTGCTACAGCATACTCTATTTGTTTATTCTGTACTTGTAACATTGGTTTTGACTACACCTGTTACTGTGTTCTGAAAAGGTGATTAAATATACTCTGATTCTATGATAACTGACCCTGCTACTTCAAAAAGGTTTATCTTATCACCTTTCTTGCCAACTGTATGCTGGTTAGGCCATAACTTCATTAAATGCATTTTGTTCTTTGGACATCATTGTTGTTCTCTGGGTATTAGTTTATCAGGTTTGCCTTCTTGATAACCATGTTTGCATAGCATTTATTAGAAATGGTTAAGACCATTCATGAGGAGTCAAACATGCAAGGCCTTGAGACTATACCTGAAAATGCTATCCCAACCTCTCTTATCCAACCTCTCTTATCTCAACCTCTCTTATCCCAACCTCTCTTATCCAACCTCTCTCAACCAAAAGAAAGAGAACCAACACCCAATCTCAACTCAAATTCACCTCCATTGAAGCCCACAACAAATACCATCAAATAAAAAAGCATGTCTTCACTGGTAATCCTATCAACTTCAAACACCACCAAAAAGCTCTTGCACTTCTAAAATCTGCCAATCTTGAAACTTTTGTTACCTACCATAGCCAACTTGTCTACTATCAACAAGTTGGTGAATTCTTTTGCAACCTTGCTTTTGGTACTCACTTGAATGGGAAAGAATTCTTCACTACATCAGTTACTGGTAGAACATTGCACATCGATGAAATTGTGTTATCTGAGTTTCTAGGGTTGCCTACTGAAAATCATGAACTTCCTCATTATGAAGAAACTGAGTTCAAGTTAAAAGAGTTTCATGAGAGTTCTTTGTGGATGTGATGTGCCAGTTCAACTGTTTGAAATTGAATGTGCTGTGTGCTTTGAATACTTTATTCCTTGCTTAAGATTTTGCATGCTGTCATAACTAAGTCTTTCAAATTTAATGTTGCTCACTTGGTTATGACAAGATTGGTTAAAGCCAGCTCCTCTGGGTGTCTTGCTTATGGACTGTTACTCAAAGACTTGTTTCAACACTTTAACATTAACCTGACTGGAAAGATAAGTTTTAATGTCACTGCTGTGATTTCAGAGAATCAGGTGGTCAACACTACACCTCTTGCTCTATTTATTCCCTTCAGCAAAAACATAGTGAAAAGAAGTTCCTCCATTCCTGATGAAACAAGCAAGATCTCTCAGCTAGAATCCAAAGTGCTTGCTTTAGAATAGAGTCAGCATGGAAACTCTGCTATATCTGAAGACATGGAGAAAAGGATCACATCTCTGGATGAAGTCATAGCTGTCATAAAAAGGAGGAAGTTTGAACAACCAGAAACCACAGCTGTTGGATGCCAAGTTCCTGAAAATGCTCAGCAACCTGGAAGACTTGAAAAATGGAAAGAGAAGGCTGAAGACCAGTTGTTTGATGTTCCTCTGGCTCATGTAATGCAGTTTGAAAATCCAGCCCCTGATATGGGATTGCTCTCTGGGATGTTCAGCACTTACCCTAGTGAAAAACCCATGATGATGGTAAATAAAAGAGCTCTGATGGCCCCTCTTGCAACTGACCCTGCACATGAACTCGAAGACAACCCTGACAACTTCTTCCAAACCTTGTGCTAAGAATGTTTGCATGCTTGTCACTCACCTGCACTCATTCCTTTTGCATTCCTGTGTTTGCTTATTGCTATTTTGGATAGCCTGTATGGTATAGTTTGGTACAGTAGGTCTGTACCTAGACTTAAGTTTATGTTATGTTTGCATTTGTTTTACACTCAACTGAGAACAGGAAACTCAGTTGAAGTGAAAAGCAGACCAAGTGACTTTGCCTTACCCGCTCTTATGTTTGCTATTGACTTTGGTTTATGAACTATTAGCTATTTAACTTATTTGTCTTATCTTGCCTGCAATTTTTTTAAGACACAACACACATATACTACCCCACTTAGCATTACTTGTGCTCAACTGTTTTATATATATGTGTTGCTTTGTTGTTTTTTTTGTTTTTGAACTAACAGTGCAGGAATTTTTTTGTCGGTTTTTATAAAATAAACCATATATATCTGTTTTTCGATTTTAAAAAGAAAAATGAAGTTTTTTAAAAACAGTTTCTACAACCTGTTTTAAATATACAGAAAAACTACAAATTCTTTAAAAATCAAAATTGATATATCTCTGCATACTCAAATCTGATCATGGGCTGTCCAACTTAAATCCGGCCCGAGTCAATGTGGTTTGTGGAATAACCAGCCCTGATTCAATAAGGACTATTCCGAAGGGCCGAATTTATTTGGCAAACTAAAGCTGCTGGCCCAAGACTCATTTGTCAGTCCACAAACTTCAACAATGGCCTGTATAAAGAAAATAATATATGAAGCCCAGTCTTCCGAAGGCCTGCTCCAATAAGTTTAAAGCCTGCTGAAGTTTGAAGCCCAGACCGGAAGATATCAAGCCCATCAAGATCCTCTGAAAGGCTTCTACAAATAAATTTGTAAAAATCCTTGTACTCAAACTTGTAGATTTCTTTATTTAGGATTTTTTTTGGGATAAAAATGTATTTGTAGATTTTTATAAGCCATTGTATATTTTAATTATTCTCCGCAAAATAAAATGTGAAGTATAAGGAAGGAGCGGAGAATTGGAGACATAAGGCTAGAATTGGTGGAAAGACAATAGTAATCCCACTCCCCAACCCCGTATTACCTGTTTTATTGTTCTAACTCGTGTTCGGAGGTATATTTATTTTCTCGGATTCCCCCTTTTTTTTGTTAATGCCAAAAAGGGGAAGAGGAAGAGAAAATAAAATCTCCACTTAGCAAGGGGAAGCTAAGGAAGGGGAAACTATTTTTATGTGTTTATGTGTTTGTCTATATGTGCTTATAGCATGCTCATGCATTTTAGATAATAATCATTAATCAAGATTTTATTTTAGGTTTTGGACATTATCAAAAAAGGAAAGATTGAAAGGTCTTTAAGGTTTTGATAATGTAAAAAATTATTAATCTCGTTAATCGATTATTTAAGTGCATATCCTCTCCAAATTTGACTAGAAATTAGAGGATTAATTTATTTAAGTGCATATCTTCTCCAAATTTGACTAGAAATTAGAGGATTAATTTACTTAAGTGCATATTCTCTCCAAATTTGACTAGAAATTAGGGGATATATTTAATCATTTAATATTGAAGGATTAATAATATTAAAAAACTGCTTAGAAATATAAAATATAATTATAATAATGTAATAGTAATTTAGGCCAAGATTTAGGCCAGACTATTGGAGTTGGAGGGGATGCCTGACCTAAATTTAGGCCAGGGAGTGACCTAAATTTAGGCTAAATTGTTAGAGTTGGTATTAGTGTGAAATATTTTTGAAGTTTCTTAGTCATTTGTATTCTTATAAGGTACTAGGATAAGTTATAAGTCTTGTCACTTCTTGTGTTTCAGATCAAAATTGGGGGAACTGTACAACTTGGGGGACAGGCCAAGCCAGGCCATGGAACTATGTCATTGTAATGGATGCATCTAGGTGTTTTGAGTACTCAAAAAGAGGATAAATCTCATTTCACATTCATGAAGCTACTTTAGAATTTCATATAGAAAAACACCAAGACATCAATATGTATGAAAATTGAAAGTGAGGACTTAATGCATCTACAGTATTCGCCTTGCTCACTAAATGCATCTACAGTATTCGCCTTGCTCTGTACTTGACAAAAACTGAAACGAAAGTGTACAGCACTGTAACAACAAAGAAACATTCTTCATGAATTGCAGGTCATGCTTTGCATTGAATGTACCGTGTACAAATTAAAAAAAAAATAAGACCTGTACTAAAGTTTGTAGCTATAAAGACTTGCAATCCTTCTGTTTTCTGCTTTTGTAAGACCTATACCACATTATCAAATAACCAAGAAACCTATACCCGATGATATATGACAGCATCACTACAGATTGCTCCACTTTTATGACTCCTGCAGATTGTGCTGCTTAAGAAAATCTTCACCATACACGCATAGTCCACTTACCTCCAAACACCTGAAATTCCCCTCGTCTCCCCAAACTCATTTATCAAAAGACACTTGAACAAACTCAAGTAATGCATAAAAGTCCAGTACTTGGACATTCCTATGATGTAATTTTGCACTAGCGCACTACAGCATGTAACAAATGAATTCGACATTATGGTGACCATCCAAACCACTAGACAGAAGTACATGAACCTGTCAATATCTTGCCTTAACCCAACTAACCAGCAAACTGGGGTCAAATAGAGTAAAGCCATTACTAGAAAGAAAGGCAGGAATATTAGTGTGTTGGCGATTATATAAGAAGCAATTCTGTAAGCTCCACTTGAACTTTCTACTCTAAAAACATTTGGGAATCGAGAAGCAATTCTGTAAGCAATTATTGAACAACAAAATCAGAGTAATGTTAATGCTTAATATCATCTGTTTGGTTTCTACTCTAAAAATAATTGGGAAACGAGAAACAGAACAGAAATACCATACACAGATATTCAAAAACCCATACACAAGTCATGTTTGTTAATATGCAATATCCAAAAACAAACATAATTCACCTACGCCAAAAAATCAGAAAAAAAATCAAGCAAAAGCAATCTATGGTTTCTGTACCGAGTCCAGGGGAATCTTACTAAGTATAATTACCCAAATAAACCTCCACCTCCAATTGCAACTAAGCATATAAGTAAAGCTTATAAAAACAACTACTTCACTTCACACCTAAATTAATTAATTTTATGTGATATTTTTTTTACACTTTTTCTAATTTAGTAAAAATAAATAAAACTTATTAATACAACCTTTTAATTTCACTCCAATTTAAGTTAATATTCTTTCAACTTTTTATAATTACTAATTATTATAAATATTTTCATTAAATAGTAAAAATATTTATTTTACTATTTTTAAATTTCCATACCCCCATATTTTTTATATGTTAAAATTATTTAAATCATAATATATTATTAACACAACCTCTTGACTTCACGTTTAAATTAATTTTATATCAATATAATATATTTTTTTCACTTTTTTATTAAATTTTACTAAAAAATATTATTTTACTATTTTTAAATTTTCATACCCATATACTTATATGTTATAATTAATTATTATTTTAATTTAATCTTATAATAAATCATAAATTGTAGATATTATTAATTTCACTCTTAAATTAGTTTTATGTCATTATGATACATTTTTTTCACATTTTTATTAAATTTTACTAAGACATATTATTTAAGTATTTTTAAATTTTTATACCCATATACTTATATGTTACAATTATTTATTATTCTAATTTAATCATATAATAAATAATAAATTGTAGATTTTATATGTTAATTAATTTTCTTTTTATTTTCTTTTTGCTTTATTTTTAAAAAAACTATTTACTATATATTTAATTAATTACATTATTTATTTATTTATTATTATATAACTAATTGTATACTGAATCGCTTGCAGTTAAGAAATTGTCCATCGCCAACCCCCCGTCCTACGTTTCTATATATCCCTTTCAGTTGACAGGAAGCTGTTTCCTCTTCACATTCTTCCATAATTTCTTTGCAATTAAAATGGGTTGATCGGTTGGTCTTTCAATTTTCAGAACGGAAAAGCATATAAACGGCCTGGTAATGAATTATGTTACTTCTCTCTATATAGTTAATTTGTAATTTACCGTGCTCTTCTGCTAAAATTATCCATGGCTTCTTATGTAAAGCTCTCTGTTCTTACTCCCAAGCGTGATACTGATACTATCCTTGTACATGTTGTCCGTATTTGGGATGGGGTTCATTTTCACACCAAAAAACCCCTTAACTCGAACATTATTCTGATCAGCGATGAGGTTTTGTTACTTCTTTTTTTCTTCACATTTATGCTTGTGGTAGTAATGTAATTTAATTTTGGGTCATTATTGATGGTTGTGATATTTCTTTTGATTGTGACCTCATGCATTAGTCATTCTGGTGCTGATTATATATAAAGTATTTGTTATGAAAAATGTTGTAAGATAATCACATATTGCTGACTTTAAGGAACTCTCAGAAGAGCCAGTTTCTGCCCCAACTTGTCTCCGGAAATGTGTATGCCATATCTAATTTCAAAGTGCTGCAAGCTCCAAAAGAGTATAAATGTGTAGACGGTGAATTTAGCCATGGTTTTTGCTATCGAACAAGGATTCAGCAACAGAGTAATATTGATTCTATTCATTTTTATAAATTTGAGCTGGTTGCTCTTGGTGATGCTCATGCATTTGTTGGAAGCATTGTCAAGTGTATAGGTTAGTGCCCTTACTATTTTAGCAAAGTTTATTAATTTTCGTCGTGATGCTATGGTATTCTTTAAGTTTTTCGGTCCTCTTTTTGTAATATCACACCAGAAATTTAGTTTATTATTCTCAAATATTTAGTTCATTTTCCCTTTCTAATTTACATCAAGTATGGAATTGTCTAGCATATTTCCTTTAGCTATTTTAGATTTTTGGGGTTCGACTACAAGGTTGCAATGACAGGTTCAGTTAACTTAGTAGTGTAGGGGTGGATTTACGAAATCTAAAGTTTTTTGGATGACTTATAGGCTATAGTTGTATACCCAGACGAGCTGTATTATATTTGACAAGTTATTGTTGCATGGATTTTGTGATGTACTTGGTGATGCGGGATTTTGTGCTGTTGTGATATACTATAATTTAGTGATTTAACCTCAAGTAATCTGGTATGCGACCCCGCCATAACAAGTAATGTATCTCTGCTCCAAAAGTATGAAAAAGATGGAAAAACAGCTAACGTCGTGATGATGGCACTCCTGGACCATTAAATTTAATATGTATTGCTGCTTTACACGGGGCATATTATATTCCTCCGCTGAAAAGGAACATCATCTCTTATGCTTCAAGCGAGCAGGGACCGACAATTTTCTCTTAAACATGATTTAAAGAAGTGACTTGTATCAAAGACACAGAACTGTCTCTTATGAATTTTAGGATATGGTGCACAAAACTACTAATAAATTCGACCTACTTAAAATAACGTCTTTCAATCTTTCATTGCAGTGCCCTATGTTAAGATAGATTTTGAGTATGTGAGATATGTTTAAGTACAATTTTTGTTGTTACTTATAGAAGTGTAAATGTAGTTTTTTGTTTAGTGAAATCTGCTTGGCCCAGGGCTCAATAGAACTGTAGAAGTTCGATATATGCACTCCAGAAAAAGGTCAAATATCAGTTTTGTTCATAAATGTAGTTATGTTTAAAGTAGCAAAAGAATCTTTGTTTGATAGCTTATGAAGTCATAATGAAATAGAAGAAAAAATGAGCCCTCAAGTGATACCATTCTTCATATTTTTTTGATGTCAAAATGTGAGATAAAAGTTATATTATTTATCATCCATAGGGGAAATAAAGGTAGGCAATAGACAAAAGAACAACCCGACTTTACTCCTAATTGTATTTTCTTAGAATCTTTAACAGCCCTGTTATATACGTAATTTTCTTGATAATATCCTTCATATCTAGATTAGCTTCCCCTATAACTCGCATATTTGTATGAAGCTCATGGTCTTGTATTTCTTCACCGCCGTAGATCTCAAGTGTCTTGCCATTGTTGTTCTTAGAATCAGACGTCTGCTCCCCTTTCCTGGTATTCAGGGAGTTGACAAATAATCATACATACACAAAATTCTTAAACATATGAAAAATTAAATTTCTAACCTTAGAACTCTAATCTTGACGTCATACCGGTCTGCCTCTGATACCGGCCTCTCATAACATTTGTCTATTTCCACCAACTTCTCAACCATTCTAGCCTTGCCTCTTTTATAACTTTTCCACTATGCATTTGACGGTGTCTTCTTGTGTGCAGTATTGGAAGAACAACTAAAATATAACACATAACAGGCCCTTCCGTTCTTGGTTGGTCTAGATCACCACTTAATAGAAGTGATTAAGGTGTTAAATGAAGTTATTGTCTTGATAATTTCTGAATTTCAATACGTATTCATATTCTTATCTACAATTTCGAACCTTAAGGCCTCAAAACATATATATATATATATATATATATATATATAATTAAATTATTTTAATAATAGTTATTTAAATTATTTATATAATCTTTTAATTTATAATTTAATTATTTAAATAATATTTATAATAATTATTATTTATTAAAATTATAAAAATATGGATACAATAATAATTTTTTTTATTAAGAGTTACTTTTACTAACTTTTCATATCAAATCGATAATTCTTCATGATTATTGCAGAAAAATCCTACCAGATATTATAAATTTAGTATTAATAAATTAATAAAAAATTATAATAATATAGTATAAAAAATTAATACAAAATGTATTATTTTAACGTTAAATATGTTGAAGAAATTTAATCTTGTTTATGTAAAATTATTAAAGTAATAGCTAATGTTTTATCAACAATCGAATATTAGTGATTCAACTGACAATAGTTTTGATAGTAATTTTTAGAGGTTATTACCCTCTTTTCTGAACTTTGGATTTACTATTAGTGTGATGTGAGAAGAGGTTGGTATTTCTAAATAGAGGGCAATTTTTGATATAGCGGTAACCATTTTATTTAAATAATAATTTACATCTAATTCATTATTCATTATCAAATAATTTTTATGCACATACTATATATATATATATATATTATATTATATTATATATTTATATATAATAGTTTTATATGTAAATCAAGTGAAACATGAGAAGTTGGGCGTGCTTTCCTCAACCCTCTTTTTTCTTGATTGTCTAAGAACACCTTTAATAATCTTTTTATTTAATCGCATAAATTAAATTTTAGAGAAAATGTATGTAAGAGCTCATGCTTCTCTCAATTAGAACACCTCTAATAGCCTCCTTATTTAGTCTTAAGTTAAATTTTAGAGAATATATATTTAAGAGCTAATGCTTCTCTCTATTAATGGAGATGCTTTCCACCCTCTCTACTGATGTGATTTTTGTTTGATGGGACATGATATTTTACTAATTCTGGCTATCTTTATATAGGTACAATTAACGTCTCTGTACCTTATAAGATTAACAACATGACGATAAATGTCATGCTTGAAGTGTTAAATTTGGACAGGAAAGAGGCTGTGTCGATCGATGGGATTTCAATTCAAGATTTCTCTCAACTGATGGCATATACCGCTTAAACAACAACAACAACAACAAAAAATCCAGTTAGTCCCACAAAAGTAGGGTCTGGAGAGGTTTAGATGTACGCAGCCTTACCCCTATTCGCAAGAATAGAGAGGCTGTTTCCGTAAGGACCCCCGGCCAAGAGCAAGATAAAATAGAGAGAAAAAAGCAGAAATACCGCTTAAACATAAAACGTTTTTCAAATGGTGCGTGTATGTTAACTTTGGCGATTTTTGTTTCCCTTTAATCTTTATAACTCTACAGTATAATTAGATTGCACGTGTGACTGGCCATTTTTTAGTACTGATTATCATAGATCAGAATTCAGTAAATATGTGTTTCTGGTCCGCAAAATATGTTCTGCCTCACACGCATGTGAACATGGTTGAAACTGATGGTGTGCCCGTGAAAGCATTTCTGGTACTAAATCATGTTTATCCCATTAGCATATAGTCTCTTGAGTTGTAATTAATTGATTTACTAGAATATCTACTAAATGCACCATTTACTGACTACCAAGTGATGGAAGAAATTGTAGTTAGTGCTCACATGGACCAAGTGATGTGATAACATGATTTAGTACCAGAAAATCATGTAAATGGAAGATCTACTCGGAAGTACTTTCCTAAAGTATGTTGTAAGTTGTAACAATAAAGGCTCTGTCTTCAGCTCTCATTTTCTTAATTTTTCCTCTTCATTTTTAACAAAATACATATACAGGTCCTGCATTTTCACTGACAAAATTGGTTAGCTATGCACATTTATTTCGATTGTTTCTTTCTTAATTACACAGGCCATGTACACTGCGCACAACTCAAATGACCACATATTTGCACTTAATTTTATGTACGTGGTCAGTGTTCTGTTTCGAACTTAACCTCGATGTTACAAACAAGATCTTTAGCCCAGTAGTCCTAGACGTTATCTTCCCCCAACTAGAAGACTCAGCAATATGCCTTTCTGCCCAGCAGATGGTTGAATATCCGACTCCAACACCAGAGGCTCGCAAGCAGCCTTTTCTCTGGAGATGGCCATTGGTGATAACGTCCTTTTTAGCCAAGAGCTTTGTAGAGGCTACCACTTGCATCAAGGGCCTTCAAGATTTTGTCTTAAGCTACATCTGCATATGGACATTCAATTGTATTCAAAACTCAACGCACGAATCACTACTCAGCTTCTGATTAAACAATTATAAAGTCCTGGGTCACCAACACATCGGGCTAATGAAATATAAAACTGGTATATTAGGTAAAAGCGGACGTAGTGGCACATTCAGATGTGCTGAACTTTTTTTC
>JAUEJK010420254.1:0-14284 GCA_032274865.1 Eryngium alpinum
CTTGAAGAAAGCCAAGTTCGACCAGACTCTAATGTTGAGGATGATGTGCATTATATACAAACTGATGTTGAGGTCTACTCATTGAGTACAGAGTCATGGAAAATAATTGATGTAGATGAATTTCCATGGTCATTTTGTTTTGAAGATAATTCATCACCAATTGTATTTAATGAACGTTTACACTGGTTTGTGTATAATAAGTTGGAGGAAACAATTGTTGTCTTAACATTTCATTTGGGATTGGAGTTGCTAAAGGAGCTGAAGCTTCCTGCAGATTACCCTGCTTCAAGTCCTTATATTAGTTCCGAGTCAATTGGAGTACTTAACGGCCGTCTTTCTGTAGGGACATACTACCATAACCTCCCAGTTAATAACCATCAATTCTCTATATATATGATGATGGAGTATGGAGTGCAGGAGTCGTGGACAAAAATGTACAATTTTTTTCGCCCTGATACCATTCGTAGATGTATGGGATTTATTTGGTATGATCAGGTGATCATGGAAAACTACCGGAAGGATATCATTTTGTATGACATAACAAAAGGAGAGGTTAATCAGATTCAAATTCTTGAGAAACGGCATGTTGTGTTGTTACAGGTTGCTGCATACAAGGAGAGCCTTGTACTAATTGATGATAAAAAGCCTTCTGAGGTTTGTCTCTGTGAGAAGTGTGCACTGCAGCAGCAAGAGGCATGCAGTAAATTAACAGGTACGTATTGTTTTGGTAATTTTTTTAAGGATTATAGCTAAGCCAATTCAGTTATTAAGAAAAATTGTTCTAGTGTTTGTTTAACTAAAATCTGTTGAACAACAAGAATCAAGCACAGACACACAAATCAAGCACAGAAACAAGAACACACAACCAATTTGGTGATGCGGAAAACCCAAGGTGGGTAAAAAACCGCGGGTGGGGATTGAACCCAGCCAACTCTGCACTATAATCTTGAATGATTACAATCAAAACTTTAAAAAACTGAATACAAGTGAGAACAGGCCAAAAAGCCCTCTAGTTCTGCAGCCGTCCGTATTTATAATGCTTGAATTTGGTCTCTAGAGTTGGTTACCACCTTCCCCACGTTTCTCAGCCATTAACTGATTAGTTCCCCTCTTTTTGGAACCATAACCAACGTTCCAATTAGAGGATAATGTCCATCTTCCCCACGTTTCTCAGCCATTAACTAATCAGTTCCTCCCTTTTTGGAACCATAACCATCGTTCCAATTAGCGGATAATGTCCATTTGTGCAAAGAGTGTAATCCCTATTTTCGTGGCGATTTGACTCACTCAAAGCAGTTCTGATCGTGCAGTCGTTAGTGTTATGTTTGAAATTCAGGTATTGTACTTCCGCTATGATCGGGTCAATTAATTGACTCAGTCCATCCTATGTCTCAATGTTGTCGTATGTGTAGACTTGTCGGTCGCACTTGCGTTGATTGTGAGCCTTATCTATTCGTCAATGTTATTTGTACCTGTCAGTGTAAAATCACAGTCGTCAATCAGTCTCCAAGACTTAGAAAATTTGACACGAACACGTATCAATTACTTATTTGTTATTAGTTTTTATGGTTTATATTAATTTTCATTCTCTATATATTAATTCCCAAAACCATTAACATTTTACCTAGTAAGCTTTCCATTTGTTGTTGTGTGTATAGTTTTTTAATTATAGAATATAAATCTTAGATAAATTATATCGGTAAACATTCTGAAAATAGCTGAAGTAAAATTCATGAATTTTGAAGGATTCTCAAAAAATATAGAAAGGTCAAGCTTTATTACCTAAATGCTCTTCTATTGATTTATTTCTTATCAAGCTTCTAAGGTAAGTGTGTGCTTATGACTAATTTGTTTCTTGCAAGTTTTGTGTCATCTTCTTTATGACAAAAGCAAGTAAATAATAAATAGCTTAACTTCGACTTTAAATTAATCTTATGGTTGTTGAGGTACACACAGAGTGTATGAGCAATTAATTAAGAAAGAAAAACCAATCAAACACGAAAAAACAAGAACACAAAGATTTACGAACCTAATTAATTATCAAAACTCAATTAATTAGTAAAATAAATAATAAAAACTACCCTCCAAATTTTCGTAGAAAAATTGTTGTGTGTTAATCATAAGAAGTGCATGTTCCTTATACACTAAAGTCTTGTAATTGTCATCCCGATGATATCACATAAGACGTGCCCACACCTTATAGACCAAATTCTTCTAATTTTTGCATAGATTATAAATCCAAGTCTCCACATATAGCAATCTCCCACATGGAGACTAGCCACAATCTTTGTAGTTTTAGAAAACCTAAATGTACCAGAAACATATCAAACACTTCCACCAGTACGGTTTCCCCCTTCAATTAAGCATGAAGGTCAACTGGATCTTTATAAAGCTCCAGTTTCTCTGTTGTCACCATCTTTGTCAGACTATCTGCAAGATTCTTCTTACCAAGGATTGTAGTCAACTTATTACTTATCAGTTCCCAGATGAAGTGATACTGTAACTGTATGTGATTTGTCCTAGCATGAAACACATGATTATTCATTTATCACTCCATTTCATGCCCAACTCTTCCGAAAAGGTTTTCAACCACATCGTCTCTACACATGATTCTTCGCCATAGTAAAAACAACTATCATTCCATTTCTTGCCCAACTCTTCCGAAAAGGTTTTCACCCATATCGTCTCTTTACCAGCTTCAGAGATAGCCATGTTTTATGCATCCGTGGTTCAAAGTGTAACACTCTTTGGAGTCTAGCCATCCAATTTACCGCCATGCCACCCAATGTAAAAACATATCCTGTAGTACTTTCGTCGTTCCCAAGCACCATCCAAATCGGCATCTGAGATACCTCCTAAGATAACATTACTCCTTTTGAATTATAAATTCATCTTAGAAGTACCTTTCAAGTAGTGTAACAACCACTTCACCACTTCTCAATGCTCTATACCGGGATTAGACATGAACTGACTCACAACTCCTACTGCAGGAGCAATATCAGGCCTTGTGCAAACCATTATATACATTAAACTGCTAACTGCAGATACATATTTAACTTTATCCATCGCTTCTATATATATATTTGTCTTTGGTGATTGCTTCCTTTTGAGATTGAAGGGACTTCCCAAGGGAGTACCTCTGTGCTTTGAATCTTGCAGACTAAATTTATTCAAAACCTCATCAATGTACTTTTTCTGTGATAATCTTAAAGTACCTTCCTTTCTATCTCTTGCTATGCTCATCGAAAGTATCTACTTAGCTGAACCCAAGTCCTTCAACTGAAACTCTTCCGATAACTATTTTATAAGACAATTATCAATCTCTCACATGCTAGATCTTGCATCCAACTTTTAATTAACATACAACAACATTACGATATAGGAATCGACAAAATGCTTATTGTAAAAACAATGATACATTATACATATTTTATAATTATTCCGCATCGTTAAGTTATCAAATTTCATACCACTTTCCTGGTGCTTGTTTCAAACCATACAAACTTTTTTCTTAACTTGCATACTAATTACTCTGTCCCACTAATCTAGAAATCCTCCGGCTAAACCACGAGATGTCTTTCCCAAGATCACCATGGAAAAAAGCTTTTTGCACAACTAATTGTTCAAGATTCAAATCCTTCGCAACCACAATACTCGGTACTAACCTTATTGTTGTCATCTTAACCACAAGAGAAAAGATCTCATCTTAAAATAAAAATGGGTGTACTCATTTGAAATTTTAATAATTCAATTCTAAATTGAATTCCATCGTTTTAAATGAAATTGATGTCATGGAACATAATGTTAGTTAACTAAAAGTGCATTGATATCTTGTCCATTCTTCCTATGTGATTTCAGATTGATCGGGTATATGAAAGAATATCGAATTCATGATGCAAGTACTGGCTCAGATGGTCGAAGAGGCACTAGAAAGTTATCAAATGGGATATTATTAGCATTTGCAGCCCTTCATATGTTATGGTGATTATGTGTCAGACTATAAATTTAAGATTTCTATTAAAATATATTATGTTATGAAATCGTATGTGTTCATTATATAATTTGTATTTAATATTTGTAGAATTAATATTTATAATTTGTTGGTCTATCCTTTAATACTTGATTGGTGATCTTTTCTTTGGAATTCACTTTTTCCACCACCTGATTAGGTTTGTATAAAGCTTCTTTTGTGAAATAAATTAAAATCCATCTCACTGAGTTTAAAAAAATTATTTTTTATGCTGCTGTGAGACCCTCTTGTCCTTTTCTCTTATTCTTTTTAATCCTTGTGCCGATCATTTTAGACCTCTCACATAATTTTTTAAAATCAGAATTCTATTCATAATATCCAGACTGGTGAAAGAATAGTTTACAGGGAAGCTAGTACATCCCGCTTTTATATGGAACGCGATTCGATCTGGTACCTGGAGCAAGTACAGGTACGCAAAACGTTACTTTACGTGAATGGGATACGATGATTCATGAATTGAATACATGGATCGATACATGGATCCCATTAATTTTATCTTCAATTTTGTAAATATGTATGTATATCCAGAATGTCACTCTTGGATCTCCTACTCTCCTCTAAATCGATTTCTTTATTATAGTATTATTTGGTTTCATTCATCTCTCTTATGTGAATTCATTGTATTGGAGGTTGATGTGGCATAGGCTTTAATGTAATTCTCTTTCATATTCTTCTTCTCTCTCTTTTATCTTTTATCCTGTGTCTTTCTTGGGACCAATTAAATTATTGAATCGGAACGTGGGTCGCAAGTGAGTTTCACCTTAAACAATCCAGGTATGCTTAATGACTTTAAGAAAGTTATGACTAAAGAGTTTTAAATGACAAATATCCGTGGAATGTCATATTTTGTAGCAGTTGAAGTTAAGGAGAATAAAGATGTGATATTTATATCGCAAAAGAAGTATGCGGAGAAAATTCTACAGAAGTTTAGAATGAAGGATTGTAAACTAGTAAGCACACCAGCAGAATATGGGATGAAGTTAAGAGTTGATTCACGCAGAGAGTCGGTAAATCCAACGCTATTCAAGAGTTTGGTTGGAAGTTTAAGGTACCTAATTTTTACACGTCCAGACATTTTGTACACCGTCGGTCTGGTCAGTAGCTACAAGGAGAAGCCAAAACCAGATCACTTCATTGCAATCAACAAAATTTTGAGATATATCAAAAGTACGCTGGATCATGGCTTGTTCTATACGCATTCTACGAATTCAAAATTGGTCGGCTATTCGGATAATGATTACGGTGGAGATATGGATAATGGAAAGACTACATCTAAATATGCATTTCATATTGGTTCTGCAGTATTTTCATGGTCTTTAAAGAAGCAACAAATGTTGTTCTATCAATCTGTGAAGCGGAATACATTGCAGCTGCAATTGCAGCATGCACATGTCAACCTATGTGGTTGAAATACATTTTGAGCGAGTTATATCTTGCACAAAAAGGTCATGTTATTATCTACATCGACAATAAATATGCTATTTCACTTGTGAAGAATCCCGTGCCACACATCCGAAGCAAACACATTAATATTAAGTATTATTTTATTTGAGAACAAATGAAAGATAAATTTATTATGTTGGCATACTGCAAGACTGAAGAAAAATCAGCTAATATTTTTACGAAGCCGTTGAAGATTGATATTTTTCAGAAATTCAAAGAAGAGTTTCGCATGCAAAGTCGGGTGGACCGGGAGTGTTAGAAACCAAACTCTTCTGTTTAAGTTTCTTTAGTATTTAACTATATTGAAAGCAAATATGTGACATGCAAGTGACACAGTGGTGACCAGGAGGTGATGTAGTGGCTTCCTTATTTTGGCCCTGAAATATTTACAAGCTGGTGACAATCTGATTCAAGCTGCTTATCAACAGCGTACAGGGTGATGAGCATCCGCTGCAAATAGACTACAAGCAGGTGACAAGCTAACAGGTGACAAACATGTTACACGGTGATAAGCATCCGGCATCTTTGTGGGCTGCACATCATCTGTTAGCATACAGAATGTAGTAGGTTACAACTCCTATAAATATAGCTTAGTTTGTAATCTAGTATTGTTAAGTTTAGTTCATATCAGTGCGTGTAGAAAACAAGCAGTAGCAGTAGCTTGAAAGAGAGAAACAGAGGGGCAGCTGTGCAGTTGTATCCTTTTGTGCTTTTTGCTGTTTCTTGCTTACTATATCAAAATATTAGTGTGATCATATATACTAGTGTGAGGCCCATGTACGTTTCCAACCCATCGAATTTAGTAATTAAAAATATTATAAATATATGTTTGTTAAAATGGCGGAGTCCGTCGAGTTTAGTAAATTCAAAATAAAAGGCAGAATATGCAGATTGGGTTGCTTCCTGTTCACCCCAATACAAACCTTATACTCTTGTATATTAACGATGTCTAATCTGTTCCTTTTTAGAACTATTCAAAACATGTGCATGTTAAGAGAATAAATTGCTCATGCACAGCCGCGTACACAAATATTTATATAGAGACACCATATATTTTCTATAATCTGAGTCTGCACATGTTCAGAATAGCTTCATATTCAGATATCAGATGTCTTCTTGATATGTACACTTTCTTGACATTATCGGTCAATGAATGAAAGTTACTTTTAAGCTTTTCTAGTGACAAAAGAAGTCCCGACTCTCCCTCATTTTATTTTCTGTCTTATTTTGTACGTAATTTCAAGAGCTTTCAGTTTTTGTTGCCTGATATATTTTTATACTAGGTCACTATCTGTCATTGGGTTTAGCTACATTATTAATTCATTAAGCAGGGAGATGACTGAATTACTGAGGACTTCATTAACAATTTCTAAATATCAAATGTGTATATTATTTTCTCCCTCTTTGCTGCATTTAAGTTGTATAAAGTAATTAGTTATTGACATACCACTAGTTATATATATATTCATTTAAATTTAGAAAGAAGTACAATAAGAATATTATCTGCATTTTTTATATTATCAGGGAATTCAGTGTATGAAATATTATAGGAGGAGAATACAATCAATGAAACCTACAATAGCTAATTGAAGAACCCTAACTCCTGGATTAATTTATTAATTTAGTTTAATTTAGCTGTTATTCACAAAACCATAATTTATTCTTTGCACTCTGAATTATAAAGACATGAGATTGATTTATTCTCCTCCCTGTGGAAACGATATTCTATCTACCACTATATTATTTAATTGTGCTGTCGGACTTGTGCTGGTGACACAACAGTATGTGTTATTTATAAACTCAAGTATTTGTTATTGATCATATATTATTTATTATTGATTCTTTTTTAGTGGTCCACAGTTTTTCAATAGCACAGTAACAACATCAAAGCTTGTATAGCATAATTTAAGTCTCATTATTGTATAATACAGAATGTTAGTTGTAATCTCCCTTTGTTATTTTAAAGGATAAAACATACAGTCTCTCACTTATTTTTCTTCTCTCTGCATTTATCTGAATGTTCTAACGCTTTATACCTTTTTTTCACAAAGCAGAACATTAGTTTAAATTGGAAGAGTTCTGTGACTGCTATCCATATTAATTTTAGTGTTTCCAATTCTGTTGCTCAATATGAAAGTAACCATTCTCACTGCTGTGGGATTTCTAGATATGAAATGATTCTTTCCCTCCCTTCCTGCTTCATTCGGTTATTTTTTAAGAGCACAACAGAAAATTGATATTTATTTTTGTATTAACAGTAGATCTGTATGTTTTTAGTTATTAGGATGTACTAATATTTTTTATATAAATATTGTTTATTTTTTGTATTGTACATTTACATGATTCATTTCTCATCATAGGTTTATTGTCAGCAAGGTATCCTCCACTGCTAGTAAGGTGGATCGACTGCTAAAGATGATCTGTTATTATGTTTCAGAAATTTGGCTACTATCTAAAATTTGCATCAAAGTTTTTATGTTTGTGCTAAGAATTACTGAAACAGATTTTTGAACAAAAAATAAAATCTGTTTATAATGAAACACTATGAAACTGAAACTTTTTGCTAACCAATTTTTGGATATATGGTCACTTAACGAACATAGCTGGCACTCTTTGAGAAGTGAATTTGTGACATTAAACTATGTTGTGTATCACACACCGTTGTTAAATGAGTTTTTAGCCATTATTAGTTTCTTCCAATTTTTAATATAATTTATTTTTATACTTTAAATTTTAATCTATTTTATCATATAATGCATTCACTCCTTTGAAGGTAAATTTATAAGTTCTTGAAAATTATGTTGTTTGTATATATGAATTTTTTTGTAGAGTTGATAAACAATCAAATTCATCATTAATATTCTATATACCCAAACTTTTTGATGCGTTTATAAAATTTTGCACAGACGGAGTCAATTATCCATCACAAATTACCATAATAATAATATTATTTCTAATCAACAAAGCACATGAAAATAAGAAGTTAACGAACTTAGGACGACTTCTAAAGTCCTTCGCATAATACCCTTTACAATGAATTTTCGAGTTTGCGACAATGAATTTTCGAGCTTGCGACAAGGGTATTTATAATTACCTTTTCTATCATAAGTTGGACTTTTTACGATGGATTTACCTGTTTGTAGTTGTCTCAAAAAACACATTCTATTATAGTGTACTTCCAAGTATTTTTTAATATTTTCATTATCTTTCTATCATTCTCTCAATAATCCAATGACTTTCGTGAACACAAATAGCTCGTTTGCAGGCTATATTTCTGATTTCGCTTTAGACTTTGTAAAGAATCCCACATAACTCCGAAAAAATGGTGAAAATAGTAAACGACAAAAGAACGGGTTAAATACTCGTCATTATAAGGAATATATCCACCCAAGAGATAAAAGTAAACTTGCCACCAAAGGAACCCAAGGGATAAGATTATGAAGATTAATAAACCTTTATAAACAAAGGTAAATTTTCTTCATGTTCTAAATAATCTGAATAGTCTATAAATTACATGATAGATAAAGTCTATATATAGACTCAAGCCAGAAACATTCCCGTAGCATTGCACTAATTCCAATGTATATAGTTAAAACTATTAAATAATAATAGTAATATTAGGGACTTGCAATACATGAACTAGCTTAGAAAATGATAAATAATAATAAATGTAGCTGTTAACCCTTGTTTCCAGAATATTCCAGACTGAATGCAGTGTCACCCTTCCAATAAAACTGTAATAACTCTTTGTAAAAGCGTCTGAATTGCGAACCGATTTATGAATAAAAGCTAGAATTCCAGACCTTTCTAATGGTGTGTAGCAAAATACTTGAACCTTTCCGGATCAAAGCAGTATTTTCTACTATGTTGCTGCTATCTTCGAAACCTACAGTGTCATTCTCCCACAATTGAATTGGACTCACCCCCGAGTCTTCATTCTTATCGTCGTTACTTTGTTGTAGGACTTTAGATTTCCTGTCACCCCTAGAATTTAGTTTTACAAATCTTTTTGTAGGGACACGCTTCTTACGCAAATGAATCCATACTAACTTTCCTTCTTCGAATGCATCTGGCTTTTTAAACTTTTTAGCTTTCTTCCTGTATCCAATAGATTCTAAACAATGATACCATCTGAATCTCCCTCTTGATGCAACTTGCAAAATGTGACTTGAAACTTTCCTGAGTCGGGCTAGCTTGCAAATGAAATTTGGTTGCGGTATCGCCGCAGCTTCAACATATTCACGTTCTTCATTTAGGAGTTCTGATTCAGAATGTTCACTTGTTTTGTTCAAATATTTCTCTTCAAAGAGTTTAATCCTAGT
Organism: Eryngium alpinum; assembly: GCA_032274865.1. Taxonomy (NCBI): domain Eukaryota; kingdom Viridiplantae; phylum Streptophyta; class Magnoliopsida; order Apiales; family Apiaceae; genus Eryngium; species Eryngium alpinum. Next base: position 9,796 of record JAUEJK010420254.1, read on the forward strand.
GAAACTCCAAAAAGTATGATTTTTACCATTTAGAGTCTTACTTTTATCTCTCCAGGGAAGATGTTTCTTTTTCCAACCCTTTTTTAGATATGCCCTGATTATTCTCTTTAAGAACATTCTCAAGAATGAAGTTGTCATGAACATAATCTTCACTTGATCCGAGAATATCCTCATTCAACTTCATTGGTACTATCCTTCCAACCACATTAAGCTGTTGACATTCGAAATTACACAATGTACCTGCCATCTCAAATGCTTCATAATTCAAGGTCCCATGATTCAGCTTAACATTGGCATAAAAAAAGAAAACAATCTCTGGATATGAATCATATATCGGAGGATTGACATACCATGAATCGTCATCCTCTTGTATGTCATAAACAATTATAGAATCAGAAATTAAATCTTGTAAATCAGTGTTATGGTTCCCTGGCATCAACAAATTAGAATCTCTTGATTTCAGTTTTAACTCCTATACATTAGTTCCGAGCTTATCTGTCATATTCTGAAATAAATCTTCTGAATACATGGATGACAACACAACCAATGGTTCTTCATCATAAATGAGAGGCTCATTGTACCATACATGCTATTCGAAATCACAATCAGCTAACTCAACATCTCATATATCTTTTTCACGATTTGACGTTCCTGCCATGCCATGTTACCACCAGGATGACGAAGAGATGGTGTTATCAGAACTTGCTCCAATACAAACTTGACACCGGAAATATGGTGAAAATAGTAAACGATAAAAGAACAGGTTAAATACTCGTCACTTTAATGAATCCACCCGAGAGATGAGAGTAAACTCGGCACCCAAAGGAATCTAACCTAAGGGATAAGAGTATGAAGAATAATAAACCTTTATAAACAAAGGTAATTTTTTTTTATGATTTAAATAATCTCAATAGTCTGTGAATTACATTATAGAGAAAGTCTATATATAGACTTAAGCCAAAAACATCCCCCTAGCATATGACTAATTCCAATGTATGTAGTTAATACTAGTAAATAATAATAGTAATCTTAGGGAGTTGTAATATATAAACTAGCTTAGAATATGATAAAAAACAAAATTGTAGGTGTTGACCTTTGTTTTCAGAATATTCTACTCTGTAGAAACGACTGAATTGCGTACCGATTTTTGCCTAAAAAACTGGACTTCCAGACCTTTCTAACAGTGTGTGGCACAATACTTGAACCTTTCCAGATCAGAGCAGTGTGTTCTGCTAAGTTGCTGCAATCTTCAAAACATCCGGTGTCAGTTTGTTATGCTTTTTAAAAGTAATACAACTCTAAAAAGGAGAAGCAGATTCTATCTTTTAATTTTAGGTACTAGAATGAGCTTTTGGCTTTTAAAATGAAAAGCGGAAACAAACACTATACCTTCAGTTTTTCGAGAAGCTAAAAGCTACTTTAAAAAGTAGAAAAAAACGGAACTTATATATACTATAAACTGTAATTAAGAAATATCCACCTTAACCAATCGAAAGTAAAATTCTGTCACATTTGTTAGAGAAACTCACATGACTCATGATAAGATAACTGCCAAAAGTCTTAAGGATATGGTTCTTCGCCTACCACGAAACTCGAGAACTTCTACAATAATGTTCTTGTTTGTGAAGCCATTCTCAACTGTTTGATACCTCATGGCAAGATTATATTTTTTATATTAGGTACAGTGATGAACTTATAACATCAAAATGATGGAAGAGTGATGGCCTGCGAAAAAAATAAGCAATAGTATTGCCCACAAATTAATCAGTTGAGACTATTAATTATTATTAAAAAATTACTTGCAGATAGAATCCGACCCTTAAAATATATTTGTAAAATACTAGTTGCCCATAGAATCCGGCCTTTAAAATATATTAGTAAAAAATTACTTGGCGTTAGAATCTGACTTTTGAAACTAAAATCCAGAATCACATAATACTAGCCAATATTTTACCTACCCAATTTACTCGTATGCCTTTAAATGTATACAAGTTAGTTGATTCGGATGTCTAATGGGGAAGTTTCCTGCTTTAGTACTTAGTAGTACACTGAATTATATTAAAAGAGCTTAAACGAAATGTAGGGGATGTTTGTGTAAACTAAAAATAAATATTTATCAGAAGAAAAAAAATACCTAAATAGATACTGCGATACAATCACTTGTCAGTGATTAACAAACATGACCATATTTTACGACATATAGAGAGTATTGACCTATGACAAATGAGTATGAGCAATAGAATAGCATTATTAACCGGATGACACACAATTTTCCTATTTTTAAAACCAACTTTTTTTTCTCTACGAACTTCGGTTTGTTTGATTGATCATTTTTGTTATTTGTTTGAGAGTATGCTTAAAGGTTGATTTTTTTAATGAATGTCATATCTATATAATTTTAGTTATCTATGTATATTAATTTCCTTAGATGTGAAAATTTTTAGTCTGTTATTCCTGTTTTTAGTGGTGTAGTGCCCTATTTTTAATGATTTTTCTATTTTTTTAGTTTACTTCTTGTCAGTAGTGAGGATCCATAGCTATTTTAAAATAATTTGTTATCATGTTTAATAAGAAATTTTGTTGTCTAAACGTTTTATTTTAATATACGTAAGTGTATTTAGGTAACTATGATGCTATTATCTATTTCAAGAATAAAAAAATTATTTTCATTCTGTATAATTTTTCCGATTGAATATAGTTTTTCGGTTGACTATTCGTTCCCTTCCTGATATTTAGACTCAGCTTTCAAAATAATTTTAAATATATATTCGTTTTTATAAAAAAATTGATAAAAGACATAAAATTCTCTTGCAAAATTTTAATATATCATAAAAAAATGGGTACGGTCATTATTAATTAACATGGATACTTAGGCCACGTCTAATCAATTGAACTGATTTTCACAAGTGCACTGTGTTTTGTTGAGTTTTTCTCATATTTAGTTATCTCTGATTTCTCAAATAATTTATCTTTCAACCATACTAGAGTTGTGGTTTTAATTTTAGTCTGTTATATAAGTATATAGGACTCTCTATATATTGGAAACTCATTGAATTATTGCATGTTTATATATAAACTGAAAATGTAATATAAATTATCATGAAATTATATATATATATATATATATATATAAAAAAAAAATTTGGATGATAATTAAATAATAAAACCTGTCACATAAAAATTTGTATTTTATAGACAGATGACCTAATCGCATTCACTACAACACAAAATCTATTCACTGAACTAATTATGCATTTACAAATTATTGGAAGGAGGTTGGAAATTATGATTATAATAATATTATTTTTAATTAAGAGATCATATAAAGACAGGAAGGTAGGGAAGTTATGAGAGACTTCTAAAGTCCATCAAAATATACCCTTTGGTGATGAGGTTTTTAGCTTGCCACAATGATACTTGTGATGACCATTCCCGGCCCAATTTGGGCTTCTTTGCCTGTCACGAAGCTGCAGAACTTGTACAACAATGTTTTAGCTTTTGGATGTTTGACTCTTGTAGCCAAAAACTATACAGCAATGTTTTAGCTTCTGAAGCCATTATTAGATGTTTGACTCCTGTAGCCAAAAACTATATATTCTAGATGCTATAGATTGATGGACCAATAATGTCCAAACTATACTAATAAGAGTGAGGGCCTGCAGAAAGAATATTAAACTACAATTTTGGTCCCAAATTATTTCAATAAATAGATTATATAAAGAGTAATATCAAATCTTAATTTCCTCCTTTTCGTTATAGTCAATTCAGAATTATTTTATGTAAATAAAAAATATATAATATAATGTTGAACTCTTTAATTAATTTATGATAAAAAAAAATAAGTCTTTGTGAAATAATAATAATAATATATAAAGGGATAATTAATTATAAGTTGTAGCTAAATTCAAAATATAATAGATAAAATATTATTATGATTCCTATTCTATTAAGCAGATCTTAATATAATAGTAAATATTTTAAGAATATATATTTTTTCAAATTGAAATAAAATTTATAACTAATTCCTAATTATAATAAATAAAATAAAATATAGTTATAATCATTAGTAATAGATATATAGTATTATTTTATTATTTTATGATTACTACAAGAAAATAGGACAAAAGCGACCAAGTAAAAGTGACGAATATAGACATATTTGTCACTTTTAAGTACTAAAAGCGACTTCCACTAACCGTCGCTTTCGGCCATGTCGCTTTTAACACTTTAGTCGCTTTTAGTAAATATAAATGTGACTATCGAGGTCGTCGCTTTTAATCATACGATGACCACCAAATCCACATCAGCAGCCTTGTCAACGCCACATCATACGCCATGTGATGACATAAAAGCGACGAATGTTTAGATAGTCGCTTTTACCACAGTCCCTTTTAAAATGGTCGATTTTATCATTTTTAATACAGTAGGTGTGTCACCATAGGTTAAAAGGGACTTACACAAAAGGGACGGTTGACGGTCACTTTTAACT
>JAUEJK010420353.1:0-14283 GCA_032274865.1 Eryngium alpinum
AAATAGTATTTAATTGAATTTGACACGTAATATTTGACATAGCAAAATATACTTAATAAATTAAGTATCTCACACTATTCATCTATACAGTATTTACTATTCATATATACTGTATTTTGACAATCATACACATAAATATTTATAACAATTATATTATATATTATATGTATAAATCAGTAACTGACAAAACCTGAAATCACATAAACATCACGTTATCTATTCGCAAGTATTGTAGGCAACTTTGATTTTGTGTCTACGTGATTCTTACGGAATTGACTATCACATGCTTAAGGACAATATAGAACATTAATTTCATATCTTAAATTATTTCTTTTAATCAATTATATTTAAATTTATTATTTCTAATTAATTGTGTTTAAGAAATTGTGATCAGTGTTAGAATTTCGGCCAAAAAAATACAGCGGAAATAATAATTGAAAATATTTACCGAAAGATCCATGCGAATATCAGACTTAATACATAGGTTAGAGATTATATCGATGATAAATGGAGAGAGTCGAGTGAACTTTGTAAGTCTTCAATGATTTCGAATCACCAGCATGGATCGTACGAACAGTGCCTCCGAGGTATCCACACGAATGTCTTCTAGAGGAATGGTGTGGTACTAGCAAGAAAATTGAGAAACTCTTTCTCTAGTTTTAGAGAACCAGGATTTTTGGATTTCTGATTTACAGAGCGGCGTGTATATATCAAAAGAAAATAGGGCTGATATATCTCTTATATAGTTAAGCTGTGTGAAAACTGATTCCTAAGATTAAAGAATTTAAAGTATTTATGTTTTAGTAAATTAAAGGATAAATACATTCAAACATCCTTATCAAAAGGAGAAGTCTGTCTCACAATATATATCTCACGTGTTGATTAAGTCTTACTTAATCTACGTATATAATTCACGAATTATATTTTAATTAAATCACACTTAATTAAGACATAATTATCCAAAATTAGTTCTCTTTTTATATAAACGATAATGAATTAAATGTGTTAATATCATTAATTATATAATTCAAAGTTTATAATTAAGTTTATAATTCAAAGTTTATATTAAAAGAGAACTATCCTCTAAAATATTCTAAGTGGGTGACCCTTTAAATTATTATCACATTGGTAATAATTATAATAAACAATTAACTTTAGAGCACAATACTAACAATTAGTCCATACGATAATTTTCTATCGATTACTAATTAAAAAATTAAAATAATTAATCAAATAGATAGTAGATATATTTAATAATTTTAATAAAATAAAAAAACTTAAATCTTTTTATTTATGTATTTATACACTAATTCAATTTATTTTGATAATAAAATATATAATTTATAATATATTGCTGTTCGATAAAATAAAAGTTTATATATATAAAAGTATATATATATGCTATATATTTATTTATATAATACGTATAATTATTATATAATATAAATAAATTAAATAGGAAAAAGATGTCAGGTGATATTTATTTATAAAATATATCATAAATTGTGAGAATAGACATACGAATGAGATCTGAATCTCACTGTTTACACTTGTTCTTTTAGCATAATTTTTTGAGTAAATTATAATTTGCATTTTGTACTTTTACACATAGTTTCAATCGCACTATGGTATTAATAATTTAAAAATTATATTTTGCACCCTCACTGTTTAATTTCGGTTGCATTTTCCACTCCAAAACTAACGGCCATTAAAAATAAGGATTAACTATCAGTTGATTATAAGTATTTTCGTAACTTCACTATAAAAATATTTTAAAATATTTTATTTATATTTGAATTTTAAAATTCAATATTAAATATAAATTAATGACCCAACCCCCACTCTTTTCCTTCCCCTCCTCTCCGGAATTCCCCCTTCTGGCCACACACTGAGACACACACACCACGTATATGTACATACATATATAAACCATAATATTTAGTGATATCAGTAGAGTTCAAGAAACGACTCAGTTGACGATAATATTTAGTATTGTGTTCAGGACGTTGACAAACTAACAATAAGAAGCATTCTTAGTTCTAGTAGATGAACCATAAGAGCGATTTGAACCATCTGTACTGTTATTCACAATGAACTCTTAAGAAGAATTGTAGGAGGTAAATACAATTCTTACAACCTTTTAGCTTTTCTGCTTTTGAATTTATAAACACAAACAAACTAAACTAAGAAGATTTAAACGAACAGAAATAAACAACATAGCAACATATCAAAGTTTTAATTTCATTCAAAACCTTGAAAGTTTTCTGAGATAAGCAACAGTGCTTTCTCAGCTACAAATTCTCCAAACAACGGAGCTTCACTCAATTACAAAGCAAGTTTCATGAAACCTCTAATCCTATTACAAATCAGAGCTGCTATCTTTCTAAGTAACTAAAATCTCTCAACAAAAAACTAAGAGCTACAAACTTTTTGATTCTCTCTCAACAATACAAACTCTCAAATCTCAGTGATAAGAATACAGAAAGAAAGACTATACAATGGTTATTTATATGAAATAAAAGACAACTGCTAATTCCCCTGATAGTGTGGACCACTTGAGTTATCCCCGTATGGTATGGACCACTTTGATGGTGACTTACAACACTTATTTCTTTTCATTCCATAGTTGGCTAAGCATTCCAATGCCACGTGTAGTCTGGACCACATGTTCTCCTCCATTCTCTGACACTTTAGTAACTGAAAATGTGGCTTCCTTTCCAAACAAAGAGACAAAGCACACTTTTCTTTGTTGTATCTTTGTTCCCCTGAAGCTTGACTTCTTTATCCCCGTATGCAGCTTTAACCCTTGAAGCTTATACCCGTCCGGGGATAAAATCATATTATCCCCGTATGACTTTAAACTTGTTGATCTTTAACCCCTGAAGTACATTAGGGCTTCCAAATAATTCCAACTTGTAGAATTAACATCAGAGAACTCAAATATACTTTATTTTAAGCATTTTAATTACAACTTGACACTTGTATACTATTGAGTTTACAAGGTCTTTATTCTATAAGTTCAAATAAAGTATACAAGTAAGAACTCTTATTTGGAATGCATCATATGTACATCATCATCTACATAATATGCAAACAGACCTAACAAGCTCCCCCAATTTATGCTTTACCAATTTGGTAACCATAAATCCAGGTTTGAGTCTGATGATGATGTTAAAAACCAAAAATAATATGTATTTATAAAGTAAACTGTACATAACTAAAAATATATATATTTACAGAATTTATAAGACAAAGAAAAGTGTATTACCACTTAGATCCTTGCTGCAAGAGGGAGGATTAATAGAAATCTTGACCAACACCAGACATATCACGTGGCTTCCTAAATTCTGGCAAATCAATATGACCAGTTGGCTTCTCCTTTCCATCTTTGATCTTTTAAATCTCCTTGATCAAAGCATTTCTGAAGAGAGCCACATTGACTTTCTTGTAGTCTTTCAGGCATCTAATAACTTCCTCATATTTCCTGAAATCATGAGTAGCAAGCTCTAACCATGCAAATGTTTCTTCTATACCTTCCTTGTTCAAGAATTTCACAGAGTTTGCTTCTGGGATGTACGAAGGTAAACTTATTTGATAAACAGTAGCAACCATTGGCTTTGGTCCAATCTTAGTTGTCTTTTCAATTTCTTGTTCTCTTTCTTCCTTCAGCAACCAGGTTAGAAACCAATTTTTGAATATGATGACACCTTCATCTTTTTATCCTTACTGATTGTTCCACAATCTGTCTCATTAATGACAATGGAAAGTCTTTGAAGTCTTTCTTATGAAAAATTTGCTCATTGCCATCCATATCATAGTAGTAGAGCTTCTTTCCTATGACATGAACAGTATCCACCTTGTAATTTATATCCTTTCTTAGCCTCTCCAAGTGATCAATAAGAAGGTTTCCAAGAGGATTCACTTTAACTTTCTTGATTACCTTGGAGTACTGATATCCATCCAACTCTTTGAAGAAACTAAAGTTGATGATCTTTTCTTTCTCATTTCTGTTTCTTGGAACCAAGAAGATGTAATTAACCTTGTCCTTTACTCTTACAGAAAACTCATAGATTGAATCCATAAAGTATTCAAATCTTTAATTTTCTGAATGAAGCTTTTTAAATAAAGACAAAGGCCTTGCAGGCACTATCTGAAGTCCATTCTTGTTCCCTTGACCCTCCTTGATTGAACTGTTGTCATCTTTTCCTGAGCTCCCTTTCCCTTGACCCTTGGATCCACGTGAATCACCATCTTTCTTTGTTTGAGTTAAGACAGAAGAAGGTGCAACAAATGATTTTTGAACACGGGCACTTGCAGAGGAACCAGAAGAAGGAGGAGGAGGATGAGGAGATCTTGAAGGCTTGAGAGATGCCATACAAGCATAAGGGGATTTTATAACTATCCACTTCTCATTCTTCTTCTAAACCTTCGGATCTTTAACAACTTCCTTGTCTTTTCCTTTCTTCTTCTCATATCCCAGCAACTCTTTTGCTTCTTTCAACACTTTCTCAGCTTCCTTATCAGTTTCCTCAAGCATGAGCTTCTGAGCTTCTAATATCTTTTCAAGCTTTTCTCTTTCCATATCCTTTTTCTTTTGAATATCATCCACTTCACCAACCTTCTTCTTTTACCACCTTTCTTTGGCTTAGGCTTTTCATCATCTGGTATTTCCTCAATTGAGAGTTTAGCAATGTATTCCATTTCTAGCTTTTCATAGTATTCATTCCTTTCTTTCAAGGGCATTGAGCATAGCTTCTCATAAAGAGCTACATCAACTTTCTCTTCTTCAGTTAATTCTTCATACTTGAAATCTCAACTCTGAATCTGAGCTTGAGTAATTGTAGGTCTATTCAGAGCCTTAACAACTTTGCTTGAATCTTGAGCTTGAGCATTAGCACCATCAGTCTTGGTCAATACCTTCTCCCCCCTTTTTGGCAGCATCATCAGAGCCACTATTTTGAGAATTTTGAAGGAAGGAAAGGATTGAACTGATATTAGAAGAAATCTTGTTTTGCTCAGCTTCAAAGGTTTCCAACTGTCTTCTTGTCCATAACTGTCTCCACATATGTTTGGAGACCAGTTAATGACTGCTTCATGGCATCTTCAGACTTCTTATGCATAGCTTGACAAGTCCTGGCCATAAGGTATTGAGTGTTCAAAAGAAACTGTTTTTGATCATCCTTATTCTCCTTAAGCTCTTCACTGTAATAACACATAAGATCTTCAAAATCTTCTGGAGAAAAGGTATGAGGGAGGGTGAAATGTATGATATCTGGAGCAGAACCTTTATGATAACCTCTAGGAAGCTTCCTTTCACCTTCACTTGCACCCTCAGAGCCAAGATCATCCTCTACTTCCATTTCTGCATCAGATAATTTATCCCTAGAAGCTAAGAGATCTATCACCAGATGCAAGTTGGACCATCAGGGGATTGATCCTTAGCTTCTGATCCTTGCTCTTTTTGCACCTCCTTTGCTATTTTAAGCACCATATCACTGTCTTTCTCTTCATTTCCAACCAAGCTAGTGGTAGCCTTTGTGGCTTCAGCCAAGATGGCTGGTGTTTTTTACGTAGAATCACCCAACCCCCCCCCCCCAACACTCATATTTTTCTTACAGGTCTCACATGTACTCACTCCACTTTCTTTTGCAGCATCTAAGCTCTTTTGTTCACTCTCCCCAAGCTCACTAGTCATGCTAATGACTTTCTCACACTCACTCACTTTTGTCAAAGCTATCTCTGGGGTTGAGCTCTGCTTCTCTCTACTCATTTTCTCTTCATCACCAAGATTTGTCCTAGAAGGCTCCTTATTGGATGAGGGAACTGAATGGGCTAGTCCCATTAGTGCATCTACTACAACTGAAGGATCAGTTGGAGAATTTAGCTCAGGTGCAATGTGTCCCAGAGGTACAAGAATGGAACTTTGGAAGGCAATGTCTTTCAAGGTGGTTCCATCTTCCCCTAACACACTTGGCAATTCACTAGAAGGATTGTGAATGCCTTGAGCTATATTCTCAGATGAATTACCAATGACTTGATCTGTAAAAGGAGAAGTAGACATCAAATATGAGGGATCTATAGTCATTGGATCATTTTCAGTTGGCTCCTCAATGATTGGAGAAAGTTGAGGATTTTGTATGATTGGACCACAAATTTGATCCATCACATTCAAAGCAGGTGAAGGAGGAGAAATAAAAGAAGGTGTAGGAGAGTTGATTGATTGGGGCTGAATCACAGAATGATGAGGTGATTCATTAATAAAAGTTGTGACCCTAAGTTGTGCATCATCACTCAAGTGTTTGGCTTGTTTAGTGATGACCTCACAAGTGCTCTGTGTCCTGGGCCTAAGACTATCTTCAATAGATACACCTTTTTGAGAAGATGCATCTAGCAATATGTTTTTGCCCTTTTTAACCTCCACAGCTTGTTGGGAAGCTATGGATTGCTTGGTTTTGGGTCCCTCAATGGTCATCCCCTTCTGCTTTTTACCCTTATTACCCCTGACCTCACTCTCTAGCTCACACCCTCATCAGATATATCTTTTAAAACTCCACTGGTTCTTTTCTTACCCTTGGCTTTTTGAGAAGCCTTAGGCTTGGCTGCAGATTGTAAGAAAGAAGAAAGTGGGACATCAAGGGTAGAATCAAGATTGGTATTGTCTTGATCCATTGATGTCAAAAGAGAAGAAGTTGGAGGTTGAGTGGGAGAAGAGGGTTCAGAATTTACCTGTACCATGTGGGGTGCAAAGATCAGGGGATCCTTGCACTTGCAGTTCTTCATAACATCAATGAATAATCTGGTGGTTTGGTAAAAGCAATCTATGGTGAGTAGATCTCTATTGCTATCATTGATCTCAGGGTTTTGGATGGTGGGCATTTGGTGGTTGATAATCATTTGAATGAATCTAGTGTAATAAACATCTTTGGATCTTGTCTCCAAGGTGTTTAATTTAGCAACCGAATCCTCAAAAATTATTCTACCAATATCGAAGTTAACATTATTGAACATGGCATAAAATATCTTAAGGGTAAGTGATGTCATTGTATATGTAATTGGAACATTTTCTAGAAAAGACTTTGGTTATAGTGTCACAAAGATACGACACTTCTAGGCTACGATACTTTTTAAATACTTAAACCTAACATCACTAGGTTTACCAGTTTTTTTATCCCTTCTCCATTAGAAAATTGATTAATTCACTATCCTTAGGGGACTTAACAAAGTTGTTAGAGGGCAATCCTAGAGTAAGATTAATGATATTTGAATCTAAAGTAGCAGTAACATTCTGAACTTTGTACTCTATAGAAGAAACTTTTACCCTATTGTTGTCATTATTCAAGGTTGCAGCTGTCCAGAAAGAATGAATTGAAGACTTGTAGATTGTTGGAGAAGTGAAATTTGCCTTTGCATAAGGAGACCTATGCAAATACTCCATTATCGGCCTCAGCTTCTCTGGAGCATCTTCAACCAATGAATACCCATCATAATTATTGGTGGGAGCACGGAGACCTTTAACTAATTCTTGAAATTGAGTAGGAGCCATTGATTTAAGAGAGAAAACTGATATTCTTGAGCAAAAATATTAGGTTTTGGTAATTTCTTTGCAATAGAAACGCGTAAGGGGAAAACTAAAGTACAAAATCAATTTATACCTCATAAATCCTCGTACCCAATTGAATTTCAACAGTTAGTGCAAATTAACTACCTTATTACAGTTATACCCTTATGTCCTGTTATCCACGTACGGGGATAAATTATCCACCTACGGGGATAAAGGTATGAGGGAATATTAGCATACGGGTATAATTGTAAAGCATGCGGGGATGTATCATATCAACTTTTAGCATACAAAAGATGATCTAATTCATTCATGCAATCATTTTAAAGGATAAATTATGTAAATAACATGTCATAGAACAACATTATTCACAAAACTAAGTTAAATGATCTCATGAAAACCAGATATTCATTGATTGAGAGTGTCAGGGGTTCAGCATACATAACAAAGTTCTAAAGACTTTAAACATGACAATTTTTATACTTCTTCACCCCATATTCACCATTCCTAGTTCTGCTACAAGTTTGTTGAAAGTTGCTTCATCAAGAGCCTTGGTAAAGATATATGCAACCTGCTCATTAGTAGGAACAAAATGCAGTTCTAAATATCCATTTAACACATGCTCTCTGATGAAGTGATACCTTATCTCAATGTGTTTGGTTCTGGAGTGCATCACAGGATTTTCAGCAATTGCAATAGCACTAGTGTTGTCACAGAAGATGGGAATTGATTTGAGATTGAATCCATAATCAATCAATTGATTCTTCATCCACAAGATTTATGCACAACAACTCCCATCAGCAATATATTTAGCCTCTGCAGTTGAAGTAGAGATTGAATGTTGCTTCTTGCTGACCAAAGATACAAGTCTTCCCCCTAAGAATTGACAGCTCCTAGTTGTGCTTTTCCTATCAATTTTCCACCCTCCAAAGTTAGCATCAGAAAATCCAACCAAGTTAAAACCAGGTGAGATTGGTTACCATAATCGATAGAGCAAAGTCCCCTTGATGAACCTTAAGAACCTCTTCACAGCTGCTAAATGAGATTTTTTGCGGAAGGCTTGATATCTTGCACATAAACAAGTGGCAAACATAATATCTGGCCTGCTAGCTGTGAGATAAAGCAAAGATCCAATAATTCTTCTGTACTCTGATGGATCCACATCCTTCCTATATTTGTCTGGATCAATCTTCGCTGCTGTAGACATTGGAGTCTTAGCAAGCTTGCAATCAACCATGTCAAACTTCGTAAGAGCTCTTAGGAATATTTCCCCTGATGTATGAAGATACATTCAGGGGATTGCTTAATTTGCAATCCTAAGAAGTATGAAAGCTCTCCCATCATACTCATTTCAAATTTACTCTGCATAAGCTTGGAAAATCTCTTGCAGAGGTCCTCATTGGTAGATCCAAAAATGATATCATCAACATAAATCTGAACCAGAAATATATCATCTTTGTGCTTCCTAAAGAATAAAGTCTTGTCTGCCAATGCCTCTTGAAAAACCATTTAACTAGAAACTTGGCCAAGGTATCATACCAAGCTCTTGGAGCTTGCTTCAAACCATACAAAGCTTTGTCTAGCTTATATACATGATCTGGCAACTTGGCATTCTCAAATCCTGGAGGTTGTTGAACATACACTTCCTCTTCCAATTTCGTATTCAAGAAAGCACTCTTGACATCCATTTGATAAACCTTGAAATTGGAATGAGCTGCAAATGCAAGAAAGATTCTTATTTCTTCAAGTCTTGCCACTGGAGCAAAAGTCTCATCAAAGTCAATTCCTTCAGGTTGTAAATAACCCTTAGCAACAAGTCTTGCTTTGTTCCTTGTAACAACTCCAGTTTCATTCAACTTGTTCCTGAATACCCATTTTATGCCAATCACCACTCTTTTTTTAGGTTTTGGAACCAGTTTCCAAACACCATTTCTTTCAAACTGGTTAAGCTCTTCTTGCATTGCCAGAATCCAATCTGTATCACCAAGTGCCTCTTTAATTTTCTTGGGCTCAACTTGTGATAGAAAACATGCAAATAAACATTCATTACCTGTTGCTCTTCTTGTTTGAACTCTGGCATTTGGATCTCCAATTATCAATTCTCTTAGATGAGCTTTTGACCACACATAATGTCTTTCTCTAGTCACAATTGGAGATGTTCCCCCATAATTGTTGCTAGAGCTTCCTTCAAAAGCTCCCCCATGATTTGATCCCTCTCTTGAGATTGAATTTTCATTTGGCAAACTTTCCCCTGAACCATTATCCCCGGATCCTTTTTCCCCTAATCCACTAATATCCCCGGATGCACCATTTAAGCTTGAATTTCCAATTTCAGATCCAACAACTAGAATTTCTTCAAGGGTATAAGTGGGGATAACTTCAGGAGGATTTGATTGCTTTCTTCACCTTCATCATTATCCAAATGTTCATTTTCAAATCTTAATTCTTCATGGAAACCTTCATCATGCAAACCTGCTATCACTTTATCATTAAAAGTGACATTTATTGATTCCACTACAATCTGCCATCTGAAGATGTAGACTCTGTAGGCTTTTGAAGTCAGAGAGTAACCAAGAAATATCCCTTCTGGAATCAAACTTCCCAATTCTTTCTCCAAAATTCCTCAACACAAAGCATGTGTTAGCATTTGCAACCAAATACATGCAAGAACTTGATGTTTGGATTCCTTCCATTCATAATCTCATAAGGAGTCTTGTTGTGAGCTTTGGTGATTAGAGATCTATTCTGAGTGAAGCAAGCAGTTATTACTGCTTCAGTCCAAAAATAGGTTGGAATTTTAGCTTCAATTAACATTGTTCTTGCAGCTTCAATGAGAGTTCTATTCTTTCTCTCTACAACTCCATTTTGCCGAGGAGTCCTTGGAGCTGAGAACTCGTGATGAATTCCTTTTCCTTTGCAGAACTCTTAAACTGTAGCATTCTTGAATTCTGTTCCATTATCACTTCTGAAACACCTTACTTTGAGTTCAACTTCATTCTCAACCTTGTTGACATGATCAATCAATAGTTGAGCTACTTCATCCTTTGAATGTAAAACCAATACCCAAGTATATCTAGAAAACTTATCAACAATCACCAAGCAATATATTTTCTTGCTTATAGACATCAAATTAACTGGACCAAACAAACGAACAGATCCATACCTTGCTTTTGAATTTTGAATTGCATTGGCTTCTTCACATTCATCCATACCTTGCTTTTTAATGAGATCTTCTTCGTCTTACCATGTTGGCAAGCATCACAAAGATTTTCTTGACAAAACTCAAGCTGAAATAAACCTTTCACAAGCTCTCTTTTAACTAGTTGATTTATGGCATTGAAATTCAAATGAGACAACTTCTTGTGCCATAACCAACTCTCCACACTAGAAGCTTCACTAAATAAACATGTTTCTCCTCTTGCGGAATCCAAATCAGCAACATAAATGTTTCCTTTTCTTGAGCCTCTCAAGATTACATTGCTTGTCCCCTGATTCTTGATCGAGAATTCTCCTCTTGAAAAACTGACATCAAAACCATTATCCTCAAGTTGACTAACACTTAGCAGATTATGCTTCAGTCCATCAACTAGAGCTACATTTTCAAAAGAAACCTTTCCACTTGCAACTGTACCATAACCCAGAATAAATCCGTTACTATCATCCCCAAAAGAAATGATTGGACCATCTCCTTCAAAGAAATCAAGCAACAAAGATTTATCTCCAGTCATATGCCTTGAGCAACCACTATCAAGAATCCACAAGTGATTACTCTTGGCCCTCACCTGCAAAAGGATTAAGTCTTTTTAGGCACCCAAACTTGTTTGGATACCATATATTTAACAACAGGATTTGATATAGCAGTTTTAGGAACTTCAGGGGATTTTCTGTTAATAACTTCAGGTAATTCATGTTGCTTAAATCTCCCTTGTTTAGGAGCTATTAATCCAACCAACTTTGCATTGACATTTAATCCTTTGTTAGAAGGTTTAATTGCCATTGCAAATGGTTGCTTCTTTTTCTTAACAGCATTTGGATATTGGAAAGATAAATGATTTTCACTCATGCGAGTACAACAACATTTCTTAGGAGCATTTGGGTCAAAAGCATAGTTGTTGAATTTATTTACTTTACTCTTACCATTTCTGTGTCTTTAACTCCTTCAACTTTCTTATAAATGAAGGCTTTAATTCCTTCAGGTTTGTCCTCATCATCACTAGTTGGGAGTTCATTATCTTTTTCTTTAACAAAACCAGGGTTAACAAATATATCAGACATTTTTGGACGTATAACCAATTTAACCTTGTCCAATTTAGTTTTAGTGGCTATGAACTTTTTGAAACTAATTCCATTAACTCTTTCTCTCAATAATCCTTTGTTTTGATCAACAACTGTTCTGGAAGAGTTCATCCGCTCAGTGGTCCATTGTTTCTCATTTTCAAATTGATCTTTGAACCATTGAGCTCTCTTTTCTGAACACTCCAAGTTATTCTTAACTATGAGTAATTCCTCCTCAAGTTGAGAATAATTTGAAAGTTTTTCTTCAAGTAGATTGTTGATCCCAACAAGGTCATTTTTAAGTTGTTAGATTCTTTCAGTTTCAATCAAGGCACTTTTTAAGGTTTTATATAAATCCTTAATTTCATTTGATATCTCCCTAATAGTAATTAAACAATTAGATTTAGATATATCAGGAGAAATATCAATTTGTACCTTTGTTTTGCTTTCCTCATTTGACAAACGTCCTAGAACATTGCGTTTATAGCACTTGATCTTTGACTTGTCAACCATATTCTTTTGATCACTTTCACTCTTGACAAATGGATTCTTAGTACCCATTGGCTTCTTAAACTTCAATCTAGAGAATCTCTTAGATAGATAAGCTACAGATTCATTATTTAGATTATCCAATTCTTCAACTGTATAGCATTCTTCTCCTTTAGCACCGGTTTCTTCTTCCCCTGACTCTTTATCACTTTCCTCAACAGCATCATTCTTCATCAACAAACTTGGCTCAAGATCATGCTTGTATTTCCTTTGTGCCATGAGAGCTACATACTTAATTTTCTTAGTATCATTCATCATCTCATGCTTTTGCCTCATCTCCATTTCATGAGTTTGGAGATTCCCAAACAGTCTTCAAGAGTCATTGTTTTGAGATCTCTAGCTTCTCTGATAGCTAGGATTTTTTATTCCCAATTTGATGGCAATGCTCTCATGAATTTGTTATCGATATCCTTCCTCTCATACTCTCTACCATGAGCCTTCAGATCATTAATTAATCTATTGAATCCGTTGAAGATCTCACTAAGAGTTTCACCAGGTTTATGAAGAAACAATTCATAACTCTGAATAAGCATCTGGAGTTTGTTTTCCCTCATTGCAGCAGTCCCATCACATATGACTTCAATGGTATCCCAAACCTCCTTAGCAGTTTTGAGATTCAAAACATTATTAAGCATGTCATCATCACGTCCTTTATAGAGAATAGCAATGATCTTTCTATCCTTCCTTACTTTCTCTTTTTCTTCATTTGTGAACTTAGATTTGGACTTCTCAGTGAGATGTTGAAGGATTGTTTTTCCTGTAACCACTTGTTCTAAAACAAGCTTAATGGGAACCTCAGGACCATTCTCCAAATAGTGAAAGTAATCATCATCTATGGACTGAAGGTGAATAAGCATTCTCTGTTTCCAAAAGAAATACTAACCCTTCTCTAGGAAAGGAACTTTGTTTGTGTAAGCAGACATAGCTAGGATTTTTTAGCTTTTACTATAGCTTCCTGCTCTGATACCAATTGTTATTCATAATGAACTCTTAAGAAGAATTGTAAAGGGGGGTGAATACGATTCTTATAACTTTTTAGCTTTTCTGCTTTTAAAATTTAACAACACAAACAAAAATAAACTATGAAGATTTAAATCAACTTGAAAGTAAATCAACTTGAAAGTAAATCAACACATCAACATATCAAAGTTCATTTTCATTTAAACTTTGAATTTTTTCTGAGATAAGCAACAGTGCTTTCTCAGCTACAAATTCTCGAAATAATGGAGCTTCACTCAATTACAAAGCAAGCTTCATGAAACCTCTAATCCTATTACAAATAAGAGCTGCTATCTTGCTAAGTAACTGAAATCTCTCAACAAATTAAGAGCTACTGTTTCTCTCTGTATTTCTCTCAATAATCCTCTCACAATATAATACAAAGCGATTACAGAAAGAAACTGCTAGGAAAAATGTTTGACTGATGATGATGTAATAGTATAAAATTGCTCAATACTTGTATAGATTATAAAAGAGCAAATAGATAGAATAAAAGTTGTTACAGGGAGTAAATCAACTCATCAGGGGAGATACCATTAGGCAACAAATAAAGCCTCAGGGGACAATTCAACTGTCATGGGAGAATTAACCTTCAGGGGAGAAATAAAGCTTTAGGGGATAATGTACCTCAGGGGAGTTTAATACATCAGGTTACAAATGAACATCAGTGGAGCCAAGCCCAAGGTCAGGGGAGTTATATCTTTTTTTTTTGTAACGGTCAATTTCATTAAGTAAATAAAAAGTACAAGGCTACCCTGATGGGAGCAACTAATGAGCTAGGACAGAAGACCCCTAGCCATCCACAATAACTAACCATATGAGGAAAATAAAAGCAAAAATCTACCAAGCTATTTTCCAAATACGGCAAATTACCACAGCCTGAATGGACTGCGGAATACAAC
>JAUEJK010420456.1:0-14281 GCA_032274865.1 Eryngium alpinum
CATGGATCAAGTAATGGTTATCCAGTGGAGCATGATGTGAGAATAAATGGGTGGACTAGATAGTCCATGGATATCCATATATGTATATATTTGCCAAATTAACCTGTTTTAGTATATTAACTTAAGAGAAAGATGAGGGTATTTGATGACAATTAGCAAACTTAGTTCACTCAGGAATTAAGAATATATAGATATTATAAAAAAAATATTATATATTTATATTTTAGAATATTTTTATTACCGTAGTGGCCCAAAAATAGGGTTTGAAATATTGAGGCCCAAGTCGGCACGATCCGGATCCGAACTGGAATAACACTCGACTTAAAACAAGCCCAATACTGCAAAATTCCAAAGCGGCGGACTCAGTTAAGGAGGTGAAGAACCCCTAGAATAAATCTAGGTAATTCCAAATAAGGAAGCGAATCCTTACAGGTAAATCAGGCAATGATTCCTAGAGATGGTAGAAATCCTAATCTTGGACGGCAAGAAAGAAGAAACAAGGTAAACTTACTTACCTTCTGAATAGGATTCTAATTCCTATTAGACATCAGAAAACCTAATCCACGCCTATATAAAGGGGATTATTTCTCATAATCAGGTATGCAATTTTAGCTCCGACTCAGAGAGAGAATACACATAATTCTTCCGTTACTCATTCTTGCACCCGAGTCCATCAGGTGTGACCACCCCCACCGATTTTTCAGGTTTTCCGATGGCTGATCGAGGAGATTAAGGAGATAATCTTTCGAGTTTCTTCTAATCAGGTAATCTTTAATTAGTTCATTATTTTGATTCGTAACATTTGCCGCCGTCTGTGAGAAATCGTTACAAAAAGTTACGAATGGACAAGTCCTTACATGAGAGAGCCCTGGGGGCAGCAAAGATTCTGAAAGAGACCAATATGTTAGCTTCAATGATCATGATTTAGAGGAGGTTCGATCTTCGTTCGAAGATCCTCTAATAATAACTACTCGCTTGGGGAATCAACGGATGACGAAGATACTGATAGACAATGGAGCAGCCGTCAATGTCTTGTTTTATGCTAGGTTCATCAAGCTGGGGTTTCCTGAACAAAGACTGGAGAAATCAAAGAATCCTATAATATGATTTGGATGAGAGGAAACCCCTGTTAAGGGTGTCATACAGGTTCCTTTGGTCCTAGGAGAGGGAGCTACAGAAGAAGCACGAGTTCTGGAATTCGTGGTAGTGGAGACTCCATGGGTATACAATGCAATATTGGGAAGAAAGGGATTACATCAATTCTACACCGTACCTTCCACATATCACGTGATGATTATATTTCCAACCCCCTGAGGTATGGAAACCCATAAAGGCGATCTTAGTGCAACACATATCTGTTGCATGACCACAACAAAAGAGCAAGCGAAGGGAGGTGGAACCCTCCCGATGACAGAATTAGATGTGCGAAAGAACTACTGGGAAAAGAGAGGTCAGCCGGTTGAAGAATTAATCAAAGTACCCCTCGATGAGGTGGACGAAAAGAAGGTTACTTATGTGGGAGCTGGCTTAGAAGAAGGAGAACGACGGAAGCTAACTCATTTCTTGCAGGAAAATCGAGATGTCTTTGCATGGACATCAGCTGACATGTCTGGAATCGATCCAAATCTAATAAGCCACAAGTTGAATATCCTGCCCCATAAGAAGCCAATTTACCAAAAGAAAAGGAACTTCGGAATGGAGAGACAGCGGATCATAGACCAAAAAGTCCAAAAACTTTTAGAGGCGGGATTCTTACGTGAAATACAATATGCTGAATGGGTCGTCAATCCTGTATTAGTACCCAAACCTAATGGGAAGTGGAGGATGTGCATCGACTTCACGGATTTGAATGATGCTTGTCCCAAAGATCATTATCCTCTTCCTCGTATTGATGCCCTGATAGATGCTACCGCCGGACATGAGATGCTGAGTCTAATGGACGCCTACAGTACAAATCAAGATGTATGAAGAAGATATACCCAAGGTATCCTTCATAACTGAACACGGGTTGTATTGCTATGTGGTTATGGCATTTGGGTTACGAAATTCAGGAGCCACATATCAATGATTGGTAAACAAAATATTTGCTCCATTAATCGGAAGATTAATGGAAGTATATGTTGACGATATGCTAGTCAAGAGCAAGAAGAATGAATCTGTCATAGAAGATCTCGAAGTGACCTTCCGCATACTACACAAGCATAATATGAAGCGGAATCCTGACAAGTGCGCCTTCGGAGTGGGCGCCAGAAATTTTTTGGGGATGATTTTCTCAACGAGGAATTAAGGCCAATTCAGACAAAACACAGGCTATTATCAACATGAGGCCCCCGACAAATGCCAAAGGAGTACATCAACTCACAGGAAGGGTTGATGCTCTGGGCAGATTCTTATCCAAAGCAGGAGAGCGGTGCCTTCCTTTCTTCAAGGTACTAAAGGCCGCTAAGAAATTTGAGTGGAATGATAAATGCCAGGAGGCGTTTGATGGACTAATAGAGTATCTCAGCTCCCCAATCCTTCTAGCTAAACTAGAGAAAGGTGATGAGCTAGCCATATACTTGGCCATATCAGAAGCCGCCGTAAGCGCGGTGTTGGTTAAAGATCAATGGGGAGTGCAACTCCCAGTATACTACGTGAGTAAAGTCCTATATGGGGCTGAATTAAAGTACGGAAGAATTGAGAAGATGGCGTTGGCCCTAATCATGGCAGCCCGAAAATCAAAACCTTACTTTCAAGCGCACACCATCGAGGTATTGACGGATAAACCGCTCCGGCAAGTGCTGCATAGACCAAACACTAGTAGGAGGTTGGTGAAGTGGGCCATGGAATTAAGCGAATATGACTTCGATACCAGCCTCGAACGGCCATTAAAGCACAAGTGTTGGCATATTTCATTCTGGAATGTACTATAGCTCTAGACGAGGATGCAACACTTGCAGAGACGAATGTGACGCCCCCAAAGGCGGACACGGAGAAGGAATCATGTAATTTATACTTAAATGGAGCATTTAATGCTCGCTGCGGAGGGGCTGGAATAATTCTAGAGAGCCCCAGAGGTTTTCTCATTAAGTATGTTGTTACTCTAAACTTTGAGGTCACCAACAATAAAGCTGAGTATGAAGCCCCGATAGCTGGACTGGGATTGGCAAGGTCCCTAAGAGACGAGATACTGATGATAAGAGGTGATTCCCAATTGGTGGTCAGTCAGATCAATGGAACCTATGAGGTGCGGGGACCCAAGTTGGAGAAGTATGTTAAGATGGCAAGGGTTGTGATATCCCAATTTGAAGGATGGACATTAGACTTTATACCAATGAAGCATAATTTAACGACGGATGAGTTATCCAAATTTGCAGCTGGAGCCGTTCTAATGGCCTATGAGGCAACATGTATTCAGAGGCTCAAGATCAGCCGTGTATAGCAGCAAAGCTAGTGGCACCTATTCATGTGGAGGTTAATTGGATGGAACCAATCAAGGTATACCCTCTTAGAGGTGAGCTACCCCAAGATCCTGAATAAGCCAAGAAGATTCAGGAAAGAGCTTCCAGATATATGATCATCGAGGGAGTCTTATACAGGCGATCGTTTTCCATGCCTTATTTGAAGTGTCTAGGGCCATAAGAAGCACACATGGCTTTGAAGGAAGTTCATGAGGGGCAATGTGGACAACATGTGGGATGATGTATGCTCGCAAAAAAAAATCATGAGACAAGGATTTTTTTGGCCATCTTTGAAGCAGGACGCCATGGAGTACGTAAAGAAGTGCGATAAATGCTAGAAGTTCGCATCTATACCAAGATAACATCCAAACATACTCATGTCTATCACCTCTCCCTTACCTTTTTCCATGTGGGGTATCGATATCTTGGGACATTTTCCTCAAGCCTCCGGGTAGAGAAAGTTCTTAGTGGTCGTCATCGACTACATCACAAAGTGGATTGAATCTCGGCCGCTTGCGGTGATCACTTCAGAGAAGGTAATTAGTTTCTTATGGGAAGATGTTATCTGCTGATATGGGGTTCCCCGTATCATTGTCGTGGATAACGGAAAGCAGTTCGATAGTACAGAGTTTAAAAACTACTGTAGAGAATGGAATATCGAGTTATGCTTTGCAGCAGTAGCGCATCCTCAAGAAAATGGACAGGTGGAGAGGCCCAATCGCATCATCCTGGATGGAGTGAAGAAGATATTAGATGACGCCAAATGAGCATGGGTCGATCGATTGTTAAATGTTATATGGTCCTATCGAACTACTCCGAGAGAATCTAGATGGGAAATACCCTTTTCCTTGGTGCATGGAGTGGAAGCGATCATTCCAGTAGACATGGCTTTACAATCTCCAAGGGTTGAAAATTTTGATACGGTGGAAAATGTGAAATTATTAAGGATGAAAACTGATCTAATTGAAGAGAAACAGGAGGATGCCATCCATAGAGTATTGGAATACAGGAGGAGGACTTCCGAATATGAGGGTGAAGAAGCGATACTTTACTAATGGAGACTTAGTACTTCAAAAGCTCGAAACTACTGGAAAAGAAAAGAGGAAGCTATCTCCTATTTGGGAAGGACCCTATCGAGTAAAGCGGACTGTTGGGTTAGGATCTTATCACTTAGAAACTCTTGAGGGAGAAGAGTTACCTCATTCGTGGCATATTACTAGTTTACGAAGATACTATCTGTAATAATGTAATGATGCAAACACTATTATATAGCAAAAGAGTTTTTCATTAATAAAAAATTATTACATTTACAAAGTATTTAAGAAGAGGAGGATTTAGCATAATCCTCCCCATCAGAAGCAAGGGTAATGTTCAACCTCTCTACAAACTCAGTATCTAAGGGGCTACTCGTCGGGCCCTGAGAGGTAGAAGTGAGAGCCAGAGCTTTGGACCCCTGATCGTCATCAGAGTCTGAATCTTCATCACCCTCCGAAGACTCCTCCTCATCGTCCTCAGACTCTAGCTGCCAATCGAACTCCTCGTCTGTATCATCGGGATACTCAATCAGCGGGACTGGGCAATTGCACCCCGAGAAGTCAATGTCGGGATGAGCACTACTCACGACCCCCATAGCCTTGTTCTAGCAATCATGATAGATCTTGGGAAATCTTCTCTGGGCTATGACAAGCTTTTGGTGGCGGTAGTGCGGGGATTTCAGAAACTCCTGAATAACGGTGATATGGGTGTGCATTCGGTTCGGTTATCCGAAAACGGAATCGAAATAATTCTGTTCGGTTACCGAAACGAAATATTTTGGTTTATTTTTCGATTTTTAATTTTGAAGAATTTCGGTAATTCGGTTCGGTTTTAACCGAATAAATCGAATAGTGTCAAATTACATATGCAGTATGATGACCTTTGTTTTAAGTGAAGAGCTTTCTTTATATATACTAGTTTATATGAACTACATATGGTACCTTTTTACAGTTATAACACATGTCATCTGTTATTTACATAGTGATTATTTATTTATATTATTATATTTTATAAAAGAAATTATTATTTAATAACAAAAATAATTTATAAAAAGTCAGAAAATCATTTTCTTGCGTAGAAGTTCATAAAACTTTCATAGAAAATTAAAAGCTTGAATATATATTTTTTTATTCTTATTCAACTTTTTGTTTTAACCGAAATAATTAATGATTTGGTTTAAAATCGAAATTATTTCGACTCGGTTTAAAACCGAAATTATTTCGGTTCGGTTTGAATTTTCTAAAAATTTCGGTATTCGGTAAATAAAATAATATTCGCTTTGGTTCAGTTAAAACCGAATCCACACCCCTAAACGGTGGTGTCGGATGGCTTTTGTAACGCCCTGACCCGAGCCCGAATCGGCGCGCCACTGATATCGCTAACAAATTAAGTACTAACCTCAGAATAAATCATTTGCTAAATATGCACAGCAGATTCCTCTAGTCGAGTCAATAATAACATGACAAAACCTGAAAATAGTTTTTAAAAGAAAATGGTCAAACCCTAGAGGTTGAGTGAGTGCTCGTCAATGCTCGTGCATGAAAAAGTATACATTATCAGTATGCATTTTATGAGAAACAATAACAAGGACAACAGTCCTTTCACTTTAAATAAACCAGCACACTAGCGATGAGAATCGCTCCTTATCTCCCCAAAATTAGACTCGTTAGTCTCTGCCCTATAACACCGTAAACAGTCATGCTGCAGTACATGAACTTAATTTAGACATTCATCCAGTACAATCAAAACTCCTGACTATACTGGATAATGCGAACCCAAGATCTTATACCGGGACCTGACGTAGCGCTCTGCTCATTCAGCTGGAATAAACCACCTTGGGGCAGGGCCCGACACACGTAATCAACTCATAATCATATCAAGGCATGTGCACAATGGATGAAAATAATGTCAAAAATAAATAAATGATAATCGTGCACAACGGATGCCAATAGATCCAAAATAAGTAACTGATAAATTATGCATATCTTAAAAATATATTCAAAGTATAATATATAAATTTAATACAATATTTAAAAAAATAAGAACACTCACCTTTCATGAATCGGGTAACATTTACTTCCGATAGTCTCTTTTATGGCGAAACTTGATCTATTAATATTTATTTCTCAACCGATTAGAATTATGATATATAATTTATAATCAGACAAATTAACTAACCAAATAGATCGGACTTACCTCTCAACTGGGAAGGTGATACACTGATACCTATAAGTTAGAGTTTATTTAATCTTATTGTCATTCACCGCACCATCCAAAGCTGTTCCTCACAATTTTCTGTTAAAAAAAAAAGGAAGCCCATACGTGGAAATGGAAATGAAACTATAAATATAAATTGTGGAGAACCAACATATTATTACACAAAACTTCCCTGCTTATATATCACTTTGTACTATATCTTTTAAGAAATTAAAGAAAGTGTAGAACATGAAATGATCATCCAGCTTCTTCATTGTATATACATAAATATACGTAACAAATTTTAATAATTAATTAAAGTTTTATTTGAAACTCGAAAAATTTGAGGTAAAATATTTTCACATGTAAAATGGGTTACAAAGAAGTAAAAATGGAGGTAAAATATTTTTCATTTGTCTAATTGTCTCTAAATAACAAATTTACTTCCTATTTTCCTTGCTATCCAAACATAAGAATGAATCATTTTTATATTATATTTAATTTTACTTTTAACTTTCCGAGATTCAACACACCCTAAAAATAACAAATATACACAAATAAGAGAAGCTACGGCACCTGATATTTATAAAGAAACACATATCTCAATCACAAATTTCCATATTCATTAATATTATTATAATTATTTAATGCCCCAAATCTTTGTATTTACTTATACTCAGGAATTGACATCCAACGGCTGGCCCTTTATTTAGATGCTAAATAAATAGTCCATCCACAATAATATTTAATAATAAAACAAAATTTTAATTTACTTATCTTTTATTTCAAAAACTTAATTAAGTCAAAATACTTCCAGGTCCAATTCTTGTTCACATTTTCTTTTTCTAAATTGAGAAGCAAAGTTGACAAATAACTACTTTACCAAATTATTGGCCTTAACGTATTTTCGAATAAATTTCAAAGATTTTCACACGTACAATTCAATAATTTTTATAATTTATTTTAATTTATAAAGAAATAATATATATAAAAAAATAGAATATTACACCTTTAGTTTGTTAAGGAGGTTCAGATTCATCTATATGGGGCGAGTGCGTTCAACCTCGAGCCTCTTCTTATTCTCCTCAGATTGGGAGAGCTCATCCTGAAGCCTTTCAGAAGTCTTCTCTTGCTCGGCTAGAGAAGATTCCAAGTGGCGGACCTGGTGCATAGCCGCCTGAAAATAACAGTTGACCTACAAAAGAAGAATGTGAATATCAATAAGAAGAATTCGTAAAAGTAAAGGGATTCAAACGATATCAAAAGAAGGGATAACTCATACCGAAGCCATAGTTTGGGGGGCATAAGCCATGATACCCTCCGTCTGAGAGTTGTAGATAAAATCGACTTTATCACGAGGAGTGATGGATCCTAGGGACCATTGCTGAGCATAGGTCGTATCTCGGACTACGGAATCGTCGGGGCCAAACGTCCACTCCCCTTGGTAGGGAGCACTGCTCGAAGTAGGAGCAGGAGGAGGAGGAAGAGAAGGCGGCGGATCACGAGTCCTCTTCCTAGAAGACTCCGGAGTCGGAGTAGATGACTGAGGGGCAGATTGTCCTAATTTTGCGAGACGAGCGATCTCTTTATCAACTACAAGATCAAAATAAACTCATAAGAATGAGAAAAACTTCATAAAAACATATAGAAGAGACAACAAGAATACCTGAGAATGCGCTCTTCTTGGACTTTTTCTTAGGATGACTGCTTTCTGCCATTGCGCTTAGAAACTCTTGAGAGAAGATTGGAGTAGAGAGAAGCTAGAGAGAAATTTGATAAGTACGAAAGTGAGGAATCCTTTCCTCGGAAGGGTTTATAAAGAAGGAGAAGTTGAGGGGTTGTGGGAAGTCGTGCCGCTTCAACTGCTCGAAATGGTAACCTTTCCGTACAAGTGGAAACCCTAAGTGTACTTTCTGGCGTTAAACGCCTTCGGAAAAAGAAATATATGTTAAGAAATAAAGCTACAGTCAAGCACCAAAAGTAAAACTCTTTAGTGTACCACGCCAAAGAAAAAGAATTTAGAAAGGTTAAAACGCCAAAATAACCTGGAGATAAGACTCATTGGCGTCCGACGCCAAAAGGGATTATTTTATCACAACAAAAACGCCGAAGTAGGCTACTTATGAAGCTCATTGTCATTGGCGCACGATGCCAAGGAGGAATCCTCACGAAAACCCTAAACCGCCAAGGTTAGGTAAGAAAAAAGTCATTAGCATCCCACGCCAAGGAAGGACCCTCGTGTAAACCCTAAACCGCCAAAGTTAGGTAAGGAAGAACTCCTTGGCGTCGCACGCCAAGGAAGACAAACTTTGGCGCTTTCAAGCCAAAAAATGAGATGGATAGTAACTCTCTTGGCGTCCAAACGGCAAGGAAGGAATCCATAGGATATCAAACACGCCAAACGTGCTCCCTAGCAAACTCCATAGGCGTCCCACGACAATGGGAGAGAGTGGAAGCCCTTGCAAAGCGCCAAGGCAAAGAGATGGGGATCTCCTAGGCGTCCAACGCCAAGGAGCATTCCTTGTTAAACTGCCAAAACGCCAAACCTGTTTGCTATGAACCTCCATTGGCGTCCCACGCCAAGGGAGAGGATATTCTTCTTGACAAAAACGTCAAATGGAGGATTTGGAGATACCCTAGGCGTCCAACGCCTAGGGGCCATCATTACATGAGATTAAAACTGCCAAACATGCTAGTTTAAAACCCTCATAGGCGTCCAATACCAAGGAGGTATCAAACCCCTTCATAAAAGCGCCAAACGTGGCAAATTAAAGGTATCCTTGGCATCCGACGCCAATGAGAGGTGGTTCGGGCAGAAATCTTCATAAGCCCCGATTTTTGGTACGAAATGAATCATATTTTCGTGGAATAAATTACCTAAAAAATGTAGGGCAAATGTAATGGCCCAAAAATAGGGTCCGAAACACTAAGGCCCAAGTCGGCACGATCCGGATATGGACCAGATTAAAACTCGAGTTAAAACACGCCCAATACGGTAAAAGCCCAAAGCGGCGGACTCACTCAAGGAGGTGCAATAACCCTAGAATAAATCTCGGTAATTCCAAATAAGGAAGTGAATCCTTACAGGTAAATCATGCAATGATTCCTAGAGAGGGTAGAAACCCTAATCTTGGACGGAAAGAAAGAAGAAATAAGGTAAACCTACTTACCTTCTGAATAGGATTCTAATTCCTATTAAGGGTGTGCACGGTAATACGGTAATCTTACCCTATGTGAATTTGATACTAAATGCCTAAGTATTATTATATTTATTACATAAGATGTAATATGGTCTTTCAAAACACACGCCTTTGTAGTGAGAAAAGTTTACATAAAATAGAAATGAATCAACAATAATAATTCCAATAATTATAAATATAGAATATATAATAAGTAATATATATATGTATAGTCGGTTCGGTTTTTTTCGGTTTGGTTATAGCTACAAACCGTAACCATAACCAAACGTCGGTTTCGATTTTTTTCGGTGTGGTTTTTCGGTTATTTTTTTGGATTCAGTTTATTTTGGTGTGGTTTTTCGGTTATTTTGGTTTGGTTTCGGTTTTTCGGTTCCTTTTGCTCACCCCTAATTCTTATTAGACATCAGAAAACATAATCCACGCCTATATAAAGGGGGTTATTTCTCATAATAAAGTACGCAATTTTAGCTCCAACTCAGAGAGCGAATACACATAATTCTTCCGTTACTCATTCTTGCACTCGAGTCCATCCAGTAGGACCACCCTCCACCGATTTTTGTAGGTTTTCCGGCGGCTGATCGAGGAGATTAAGGAGATCATCTTCCGGGTTTCTTCTAATCAGGTAATCTTTAATTTACTTCATTATTTTGATCCACAACAATTAATGTCAGAGTTTAGCGGTATTATAAATTACAGAAGTCTCGCTTAATTTGCCTTAAAATTGGGGCTGTAAACGAACCGAGTTGTTCGATAAGAAACTCGAATTCGATTTCGATAAGGTGAGTTCGACTCGGTTCGATAAGAAATTGAACTCGAGTTCGAACATGAAATTTTGTTCGGTAGCCTTAACGAATTCAGTCGAGCTTTAATTATGTGCGACTCGAGTTCAATAAGAGTTTTGCTCGAACTCGACTCAGGTCGATAAGCTCGAGTTCGAATAATTTGTTCGTATATAAAATGTGCTAAAATTTTTATTGGGCCTATAAAATGGAATCCAATACATTTAAGTCCAACTTTTTTAACATATATAGGTGTATATTATTCGCGAACAACTCGAGTTTGACTCAATAAAAATTATTCACAAACAACTCCAGTTTAATTTATTTATTAATAAACTCGAGTTCGAACAAAAAATATATATATTCAAATTCAATACGACAAAACTTGATTTTACTCGATTCATTTACGTCCCTCCTTATAACGAAAAACATAGGGAGAGAAGATGCAAATTACTTGGACGAAAGCAAGGCAGGTGATACACGTGTGTGATCCTGTTTAACTTACACCCACGTGCACACCACGTTTCCCTGTCGGATATCTATAACAACTTCAGTGGACCCCCTCTCTTTACTTCATTCTCATCCAACTCCACTCCTCTACTCCAAATTTATTTTAACGTCCAATTTTTCAATTTTATGTCCCACAAATTTCAATCCCATTTGCCTTATTCCAAATTCCGATAATTGCCTTGTTTGACTATCACTTATAAGTGGCCGCAGTTTATAAGTTAAAAAAATAATAATAAATAGTTATTTTTTTTCAAACTTTCACTTATAAATCAGCTTTATGCCCAGCCAAACAGTCCAAATTAAAGTGAGAAACCACTTTTAAGTGAAAACTTGAAAAAAAAGTACCTACTTTTTTTTCTACTTATAAGCTGAAGTCACTTATAAGTCCCAACCAAACACCCTAAATATAGTTTTATGTATGTTCAACATTTGTTGATTATTTGAAAAGTAAAACTAAAAATTAAAAAGGTTAGCAGAGATTCTGTTTGGATAAGTCCAATTAGGTGTTTGGATAAGTTTAATTAGGATCGTAATACGAGTCGAGCAAGTTCGAGTTCAACTCGAATTCGATTTTAGAAAATGGATTCGAATTCGACTCGAATTCATTAATGAGTTGAGATCAAATAAACTTTTTAAATCGATAATAAATACGAGTTCGATTCGAGCTCGAACTCAAATATTCTTATCTATTTTGTACTAATTTAGTTGAACTTTATTAATTAGACATAGATTAGTGTTATATACTCAAAATCTCATGGTATACTCAACACTTAAAATTCTTTTTAACATATTAATATATAAAATTATAAGATTCCGAATGTGGACCCTCATACCACTTTAAGATTTTGAATTAAAAAAACTAAATGAATCATATTCTTTTAATATTATCTTATGTTTAGGCACTATTTGATCGCGGAATTACTTTACTTTTACAAACGCTTTCTTAAAAGCACTCTATGAAATAACGGCACCCAAAACAAGCATCCCCAACTTTGCACGTCTTACTATAAATCCCTCCAATCATATCTATCCGTCCTTTCAAATTTTAATTATCTGCGCCAAATAAATATTAAATATATGTATATATATGTTTTTATCAATTTAAACTTTTAATATTGTAACATTTTTATAAATTTTAATTTATATTAAAAGATAAAAAAATAAATAGTGTGAAATATATATCAACAGTCTATACAATGCGATTTTATAAATCTACTCTAATCGAGACAATATGAACGTGAATGCACAGTATTTATTTATAGATTAAAAAATTAAATCTTTTTTATTTCTTTAAAAGGTCCAATTTTATTTAAGTAGTATATTACTATTCAATGGAATTGATTTAGAACTCATTTTTCTGTATATTTGTATTCCGTAGAGAGGTAGCTTCACCTTGGGATGTCCAATCTTGAATCCGATAAAAACTTATGGGCTTTGGGGAAAAACTCTGTTTCCTGAATTAGAATACCGTATTGAATATAAAAACTTCCACATATAGACCTTAAGCTGGCAACTTAAATTGACCTCATAAATTTTTTAGGCCCAAAATACTGGACCGTTTTCCTTTTCTGATTTTAAAGGGATCTAATCTGATCCACTGCAACAAGAATGACTATAATTTTCGATATTCTAAAAATTGCTGGAGGAGGTAGACGTTTAGGATGTTTTTAATAATTAATTAAAATAATTAGTTAGAGAATTAATTGAATATATTTAAATATTATTATAATTAAAAAATTAATTCACTAATAAACTAAAGATATATAAATTATTATTAATAATAAGTATAATATAAAACATAAATTAATAAAGTTTGAGTAATTATTAATTTTATATGTTTAAAATAATAAATTTATTATTATTAATATATAAAATAAAATATTAATAAAATTATTTTTATTTTATCTATATTGTTATAATTCTTTTCTCTTTATTTTAGTTATATTTTATAAAAACATCTAGAAACTCAAATTTAATAAAAATGAGATATTATAAATCAAATCTTAGGCGGTTGATTAATTAATCAGCCACCTCTATCGTACACTAGAATCTTAATGATTTTATAAAAACAAATCATGAAAAATGTGTTAAATTTTTAAATAAAAAAGTTAGAACTAAATCTCTCACATTCGGATCCGAAAAATTGAATATATTATTAAACTCGAATTATTATTAATATAATTCAATTTAAAATAATAATAATTATATAGAAAATGACGTACAAAATTTTATGCACTAGATTTCGTAAACAATATAGAGGAATAATGAAGGAATATATTTTTCGAGATAATCGTATTCGCTTCGATAGATATCGTAAACAAAAGCACCAAATAGTGCTAATTTCTTTCTTTTTAGAATGACTTCAGTGGCTATATTTATATTAAATATGGTCGCTCGGGCCATCAAAACCATGCAATGATAATCTCGTCCTTACTTGCCGGATATAATAGAGATTTCAATTCGACTTATCTATGATAGATCATCTATCGCAATTGATAGGTAAAAAACGCTGAGCGAAATTTTATTTTATAATAAGGATTTAAAAATGAAATAATTATGTTACATATAAATAATATATTTTTTATTAATATACATTTTATTATTTGATTAAGTTGATAATATAAAATATAAGATATCTTGTACAAATAAAAGTTTATATAAGAAAACAAAATTAAAAACTTTTAAAACTCAACACAGAGGTACTATAATACTATTACGAGTATTGTTTAGACGGTGGAGAGGGAGTTAGTTGAGTCAAAGTTGGTGTTAGCTTAGCTCATGTTTGAGAAAGGGCGGCTCTGCGGAATCTCAAATATGTTGTGAACATTTGGTTTGAGCACGGAGATTAAGAATAAGGAAAAAAATAGAGAAAAAGTGGATAGATTATTGGGTCTCATTAATAATTATGAGAGAAAAAATTATTATTTTAAAAAAATATTAAAAATTGAAGAGATATCCTAAAATAGAATACGTTAAGAATCTATTTGGAGGGAGGAGCTCGTACTATACTTACAAGCCTAGCTTTGCGCTTTCCCAATCCCAATAAACATGAGCCGCAAAAGAGACTCTTCTCACCTCCCTTACTCCTTCCCCAAACGCCGCCGTCCTCTTCCACCAATCA
>JAUEJK010420563.1:0-14280 GCA_032274865.1 Eryngium alpinum
AAAAATGATAGTGTAATTAAAAATTTCAAATCTGACAGTATCATATTTCTAATTTCACACCATTAACAAAAATCAACCTTGATAATATAAGCCATTAACTGCAAGAATGTCTAGTGAGTAAACCGTAGCGAAGATGAACTTTTTACTTGATTCTTCAGAAATAGACTAGTCAATTTGATAGTACAGTAAAAAAAAGTGTATCTTTTCCTCTATTAAAACTCCACTATCTGATATGGACATAATGTAGTAATCATCCATGATGTTATGTGATTGAAAATGTTCGTCTATAATTACAATGATTTTTGTATCTTAAGAGTATACAACACTTTCTGTTCTACCTTGTGTTTAGTTAAATGTAAACTATGCACAGTTGTAGTGTCCTAAACAATGAAATTCCTAAGACAATTACACTTAAACCAGTAAAGCACATGACAGCAAACTTGGAATACTTGGTAAGGACACAACAAAAATGATTGTGGACTTCACATGTCTTGAATTTTGCACATACTACAATTACCTAGAAGCTGAGAGTAATACCATTTAAATTTTGATCAACCCAAATGGTATATTTGATCAGTAACTGGTAAAGTTATCTTAGTCACGAACTAGATCATTGCACATGAAGCTGATGCGGCCAGAACCACATCTCCTGTTTATACATTCAACTATAAAATCATGGAAAAAGGAAACGTAGATTAAAAAAGTAGGCATACTTTCATTCTCGCCGAGTTCCCCATCTTCATCATCTTCCAATGGAACATCATCCTCAAAATCATCCCTTTCAGGAAATGAACCTAAGCCCCGCATCTCTAACTCATCTTCATCTTCCTCTCCATCTGACAAGTTATACTTGCTTTTCTTGCCAAGTTTCATCTACCACAAGTACAAACACACAAGTCGATAAACTTAATTGTTGTTAACAAACTAAAATCCTGAAACCTCGTTCAGCTGAAACAAAATGTGCTTGCAAAAAAGAGTTACCTGACGTTCACGTTGCGACCTCAAAATAGCCTTATCAAACTCTGGAAGTCCCTCATTTTGCTCTCCAATTCGCTTATCCAAAAACACAGAAGACTTTCCACTCTGCTGGTAATCTTTGAGCAACGTCTTTTTTCTCTGTATTTACATTCCAATTTATACACTTCAAACTTACATAAAAATAAAAAACACACACCACAATCATGTATACATACACAAACACATAAAGTGGTAGAGATAGGAAGACAAAAAAAGCACCTTTTGGATACCGAGGGAACGGGAGAGACCGAGACGGAGTTCTTCACCTTTTCGTTTCTTGCCGAGAATGTCGAATTTCCGGCGAGTGGAAATGGTTTCGAAAGGGTTTGGTTTAGGAGCTTGAACTTTCTTCATAGCAATGGAATCTGGACGTAATTTGCTCTTCTTTTTCTTGTTTGTTTTGTTAGTAGAATCATCTTCTTTCCGATTTGAAGTTGCTTTCAATATTTTCACCATTGTCAAAGATCTCCACCGATTGTCTGTGAATTGATTTCTTGGAGCAGAGCTGGTTTTAGGGTTTTAGGTTTAGAGTACAGTAGTCAAAGGAGAAAACAAGTTTTGGGCCGAGACGACCCGTAGTTTATTGGACCGGGTCTTTTGTGTTTAATTAGGGTTTTATTACTGTTTCACCCTCATATTTTTTCATTTTGAACGCATAAAGGGGGTGATTGGATACATCTTAATTACTGCTTATAAGCTAAAATTAAGCTACAATTAAGATGTATCCAAACAGCCTAAAAATATACATTTTGATCATCTTATCTGGCAATTTATACGCATTCACTTTTTTGCCGGCAAACTTCACATGTACACAGTACACTGAACCGTGATTCTCAAACGCCGAAAAGGAGAAAAAAAGCCATCATCAACCTCCGTCTCTCTACTTAAATCTAGGTTTCACCAAACCCTAAAATATACATACATACACTCTTTAATAATGCAAAATTGAAGAGATAAGACATCCATCAGAAGAAAAAGGGGATGGAAAAATGAGATTGCGAAAATTTTCGATGTTAATATCTCCGATGGCGAAAATGAGAAGAAGAAGAAGAAGATAATTAGACAAAAGTTGGATAAAAAGAAGAACAATTGGTCGTGCGTTGATAGTTGTTGTTGATTCCTAGGTTGAATATGTAATGTTTGGTGGTTTTTGATTTTCATGTACATTGCGATGTCGGCGTTATTTCCTCAATTCCTGACGGAGGTGTTGACTGGACCGTTACCGGATCCTCCTGATGTTAAAGTGTTGAAAGATGGATCGTTAGTAGAACATTCGGTGGTATTTGTACCGGAATCGTTACTGGCGGTCTTCGGTCTTCAATTGTGGGTTCACCACATCCAACCTCTAAATTTTGACTTTCATTCTCCTTCACGATGTGTGAACCACAGTGCGACATTGATCGCTTTATTTGTATACAATCCGACAAGAGGATAGAGTTCACAAACTATATAAAGGTGAAAGAAATTGAAGAAGTGAAATCTTTAATTGAATTCAAAGCTTTTGATTTCTTTGACATTGCAGAAATCCCATAAATGCGAAATCCACAAAGGCACTGTATTGGTATGCAAAATCTATGGTTTATAGTTCTAATATGTAAATCACACAAAGCCTTGACTTCTTTTTTATTATTTAGATGTGATCGGTGTGATTGAAGATTATCAACCTCTAAGACATTATATAAATCGATGAGGGAAACCAACACGTGATTGTAGATTTGTTTTAACAGATGGAAGGTTATTTTGATACAAATACTTCTTTGTTGTAATGACAAACATCATAATATCTATCTAACACAAATTTTTATCTACCTTAATAAGCTCAAGTGTAAGAATTACTTTCTGGGAAGATTTTGGAGAATCATTCAGTCAAGCTATGGAAGAAACCTCAGAACGACTAGTCATTCTAATCATTGTCAGTGCTAAAGGTGTGCCATTTAAAGGTATGTAGTTCACTAATTTTATTATACAGTAGAGGAAAAAATGTAGGCAAATAGAAGTAATCTGCTTGGATGTTTATTTCTTTTCAAAACAGATGTTAATTGACACTGCTTCAACACGTTTTTTCATCAATGACAACTATCACACAGTCTTTGAAATTCGTAACAGGTACAAAATCTTAATAACATACATATTATCTGTGATACGTACCAAAAGATATAGTCAATACATTATCATGATAAACTGTAGGTTGTCAGTGCCATCGTTCACACAAAGATACACATGTAGGCAATCTGTTATCCTTGACCAAATTTTCAATATCGGACAGCTAACCACGTTAACGAAAGACTATATTGGTGTGAGTATTCTAACAAGTTTTGAAATTTAACACTGTCATTATACTCTTTGTATGTAACAATACCCACTTAATGCCTGTAGAAGCAAATTATAGTGCAGGTCAGTATTGAAAAAATGGAAAGTATCTACGACTGGTTCTATAACAAATGTACATCATGCCCAAATGATGTATATTTCAAAGACAAGACATTCAAATGTGACACATGCGTCCGTTTGGTTCCGTACCCACATAAAAAGTAAATCTTCTACTCATACATGTATATGAATGAAAGAATATTGCCAAATTAATACCATATAAAACATCTAATTTTTCATAAACTGTCAGATTTCGTGTCTACACCCTATGTTATGATGAACATTGTGGAATAGGGATCCTGTTTTCTGATCGTGAGGTTCAAATGTTAACTGGAAGAATGGTAGAAGATTATATAGAAGGAAATTCAGAGGTATATCAATAACCAACTAGAGCCAATGATTGTTACAATATATTATAATACATAATCTTCTTTCAGGAATTACAAACGATCAAAGCTCCGGAAGATTTAACTAATATTGTTAACCTGGAGATCACTGTACTTTTAAAAATATCAGAGGCAAATGTTACAAGAGGAAGTAATGTCTACACAGCAATGGATGTTATGATTGGGCATGATTTCTCTGTCAAAAATATCAAAGCAAACAGTTTCTCAGAATTCTCAACAACGACATGCTCACAACTTCCAGAGGTAACTATAATCATATGTTTCAAACAAATTCCATAAATTTCATAATCTATTCTAATTATATTCAATATATGTAGGTTGGAACCTCTACAATATCACATACACCTCTGAAAGCATTGGCAGATTTGAAACTGACAAGCCCGAATGAGTCGAAGATCACAAAAGAAAGTTACAACTCTAAAAGGAAAAATGTTGTATTCGATGATGACGAAGACGAAGAAGATGAGTAACTAAAAATTGTGGATTGTGCACTCTAAGATTCATGTAGTGAACTATTCCTTTATATTCCAGAAATGTGTGCTCTCTTACTATTCGAACCAGGCATAATAACAATAACAATCAACCACAAACAAATCTAAACCTGCTATATGTTTCAAAATTTACTACACTATTTCTCATAATAAGTTCAAAGAACTATAAGCGTTTTCAATAGTATATCTTTAAACATCTTCACCCACAACTAATCATAAACAAACGACTGAGTTGGAAACATATACTACATTAAGCAAGATGAAAAAGGATCAGACAAAAGGATATCTGAAAACCCATCTTTATAAGTTGAGAACTAAAAATAACAAACTACAATAGAACACAAGATTTCTCACACTGTTGCCAAAATCTATAAAGGAATTTCAAAGCTTTTGGAATATTACATCTTTAAACATCTGGACTACAAATAACTCATAAACAATTTGAACCACAAATAGAGGACATATAACTCTAACAGAAAACGAAATCTAGCACACCATCTTTGACAGAGTAGAATTCAAAGTGCCCAGTGTCTTTATACTGGAACAAGTATAGGTCACCAACGGCTGAACCAACAAGACGAAAAAGTGAAGCCAGGCCAGTCAATGTGTTCGACAACTTTCTATATTCTGTTTCACATGACAGACCACCAGTGTGTGCAATCGTAATCCTTTCATGTATGAAACTTTGGAAACTATGTGTAAACGATTTCGGCAGGTACTGCAAAATTAAAAAAAAATATCAAACACAATCCAAATCTTAATATATAGATCTCTTTATACTACAGAATGTGCAAATAAACAAACTCTAACTCAAATACTGTATTCCACTTACAATTTCACCTTCAGCAACAACTCTATGGGTAGTAAACAGAACAAAATAATGAACAAGTGAACATCTATTTGTAAGTAGATGCTTGAACACTGTCAAACGAAACTTCCTCATTGAACGATCCAATGTTAAATAAAAGATGTCACCAACATCTAAACCAACTGAAGACACCACAAAATTCCAACCATCTCTTAGATAAGACCCAGTGCAATCTCGAAATAGTTTGACATTCCAAAAATGGTGACCAAGTTGAACTGTAATATAATATTTACGGTTCCAATTATGGCTACAAATATCAAAACATGAATCCAACATCTAAAAAGGGAAAACTATATCAGTAAACAGTTCACATTAAATTTAATTTTTATATGTGTAAACAACATATATATGATATGAAAGGATACTCATTAATCCACAGGGACTACGTAATATATTTTCTGATAATATCTCTACTTTCATATTTAATGTGCCACTTCTTAAGCAATTGAACCTATACAACTCATAATCTATATCCTCCATCAGTGAATGGTGGTAATTAACTATAATCGATGAACAAAAAATGTAATCAGATGCAACAATTTATGACAAATCAATATTTCAAGTGAATTTGATGAAAACAAGTGTTTAGAACCTTCTTTTAATTAATTAGCTTCTTTTGCCATCCATAAACCTTCAGATAGTAGAGAGTGAGGAATAGATTGTTCAAGATATTTAATCTCGATAACAAATGCGGAGAAAATTCTCATACAGAACTCTAATGTACCACGATACTCGAACAACATATAAAACAATAAGATGTTGTACAATATCGATCAATAATTTCCTTCAAACATAGGAATGCATTCTTTTCTTTACACTATAAAACTTCGAAACTATCGCCATTTCTGACATGAATAATAGACCTCCAACAGATTTCTTCATTACGAATGCTGCAAAATTTATCCGGAAGATACTACAAAAAAAGATTGAAAGTCAATATTCAATGAAGAAAAAATTATTACAAAATAATGATACCAGGAAGAGATTTACCAACAAATTATTCCATCGTGAAAGAGGTGTCACATTAAAAACAAATATTCTATGCATACTCATTCAGACATCTACCAGTGTAAATGTTAAACGATCTCTGAAAATGCTCATACAGGAAACAATTTAAACTTCTTTAATTAAAAATAATAAATAAAATAAGATACTTCACTGTAGTCAGTCAAGAACTGACCATTCAAATTATTTAAGATTAGACAACACCAAAAAAGTGTCTGCAGCTAATTAACCACATGAAGGTTGTTGAGATAATAAAGAATAACCTTGAAGATAAATTTATGTAATATAATTATTCCATAACACTATATAAATACCTACTGAATCCACCTATGAATTCTACTCTTTAAAGCTAAATTAAAAAATAATAGCAGACCTCAAAAGAATAACAGAGAAGCATATGGATAGAAATACAACAAGGTAAGTTTCTTTTCCTCTCTAATCTTAATCTACAGAGTAAGTTTGTACTATGACTTAAGTAACAGTTTTAACATATATATTACCGCAACTGCAAGACTAATATTTGATATTTCATTAGGGATATGGCTACCCAAACAGGCGAAGAAGATAAAAATATTATAGTTGAATGTCTTCTCAAAGTACAAAATGATATGGCAACACTCAACAACAATATTGAGACTCTAAATCTATCTTCTTGTGCTGCGTTTCGAGAGTTGAAAGAAATAAAACAACAGGATGTTGGTTGCTGTTAAAGCGGGATATCTAAAGCAAATGGATAACAAGTTGGAAACATTTATCCTAGATTACAAAAATAGCTACAAATAAATGTTGCAGAAAACTGAAGATAAAGTGTATACTTCTTGACTTAATAATGGCTGTTAGATGACTTAATAATGGATGTTAGAGAGTAAATTTGAATTACATACATAAAGTTTTTCCTACAATATTATCTTTATATGCTTACAATTTTAACAGAAATATTAACAAATTTTAATATTTAGAATTGAAGAAGGATTAAAAATTCTTAACAAAGGCCAAGTCATGACAATCGTTAGATAAAGATAGAGATAACTTTCTACTATAATAAGACATCTAATTAAATATAAACATAAACAAATAGACAATTTATAACAATTAAGTAGAGCGTAATTAGGAAACCCTATTCAGGAACTTTAATCCTCAAGTAAATAAATCAACAAAGCAGTATTTCACATCGAAATTTTTATTTTAATAAAATCCTATCTGCAAATCAAAGAAAGTCAAAATAACAAATAAGACATGTAAATATACACATAATCCATAAAATCCATACAATTACCCAACATAGATCACGATACTAATCCATAGGCATAATCCACATAAGTCTTAAACAAACTACATAATTATAGGCATAATCCATATTATCAAGTCCTAACCGAAACTAAACATCCCCCTCTCCTAATCCATAACATGAACCATTCGGTCATCGTAAGCTGACACCATTAGCTTAGATTTTGAAATCATAGTAAAAACCAATACATATCCAACTTGAAGGTAATAGTCCCCAGTAAATTTTTGCAGACCTCGGATTTTGCCAGCCCGCTCAACTTTGAAAACTTTGAATAGTCCACCAGAAGGAGCTTCAAGAAGCACTTCATTGTCAAACTGATTTTCATATTTAGTACGAAACAGTTTAGGTATTTTCTGTCAAGATGTTAAGGCAGATTATTAGTGTTGAAACAAAATAGTGGACCTACATTTATAATACAATAAGCTGTAATGAACTTGACATTATACTAACCATTTCACCAGTTTGAAGAAGCTCTTCAGTCACAATTTTAATAAAATGTCTGGGTACCTCAACATCTGGAAATAAAACTATGTCAAATATAACTATTAAACACAGTAAAGTGTAAGACATGTAAAGAAAGAAAGTTTCAAATGAAGAAAATGAGTAAAAACGAGTAATAATAAGACGAGGGATTATCTAACCCGATCGAAGACACTTTGGTATTGTAGCAAAATCCTTATATAAAGACACCTCAAAACACAAAGGATTAGGTAGAGCAACTAAAACAACCAGATCACGTCCAGCAATATTCAACGCAGTCGTAAATTTGGTCCAACCTTCCACAATATACCATTTCTCAGCATGTTTTCTCACAACAATTTTCCAAGATTTTGTACCAACTTGGAAATAAACAAAAGAACCGTCATTCCAAAAGGCGAAAACTCCCTCATCAAAATCTTTCAAAACCTAAGAAATTAACCGTCATTCCAGAAATGCTGAGAATTCTATTCAAATATGAAAAAATTATTATTTCAGGCTAATGAGTAAAATTAACCTACCACACAATCTTCAAGCTCAAGATAATGTTGTTTAGGCATATCTCACTACACCATAGATGTCCTATTGCAACAAAAATGATCAGTGTTGCTACAAAAATATTACATTTGCTTGTGCTAAGTTTGATCTATCGCAACACCGATAATTTGATGTTGCAGAATTGACATATTTTGTAACATTTTCTGCTAATTGTTGCTTTAGTTAGTAGTTTATTGCAACACTTAACATTTAGTGTGTAATTAATATTTTATACTACAACACCTATGTGTAAAGTGTTAAAAAAAATATTAAAAAAATAAAAACAAACACTAAAGTTTTTGGCGGTCATTTTACAAATATTTCCCTCCCCTAAAAATTTTATTACTTCTTAACTCTTTACAAAAGTTTTTAACTCTTTTCCTAAAATTAAATTAACTTTTTTCCTAAAAGTACAAGTTAGCCCATGACACCCACACCCACGAAACACTCACAAAACCCACGAAACATACACAAAATCTCCACACACAGAGAACGACGTAGCTCTCGATTTACCAGCGGAAGGAAGCTCTTCAGAGAACGAAGTAGCTCTCGACGTAGTAAATTTCATTAATGGCTCTAATCTCACTGCTTTAGCTTAAAATCTGAGGTACCCACGAC
Organism: Eryngium alpinum; assembly: GCA_032274865.1. NCBI lineage: Eukaryota > Viridiplantae > Streptophyta > Magnoliopsida > Apiales > Apiaceae > Eryngium > Eryngium alpinum. Next base: position 9,079 of record JAUEJK010420563.1, read on the forward strand.
TTTAACTTCAAAATTAAGTTTTATCTTTCAATTTGATTCAAAATTCGTGGCTCTAATCACTTTCATTTTTCTTGAGTTTGGGTTTGTGTTTTGAGCCCCAATTTTGTGTTTGTTGTGAAACCCCTAATCCATCTGGTGAAACGCAAGCCTATACAAGTTATTTGATTGGTTTAAAACCCATAATTTTTTCCTAATTTGCTATTGTGGTATATTATTTGAATTAGTTTTGTAACTGCATGCCACTTAATTTTTTGATTTTCTGATTTTTTTTAATTGTATATTGTTGGTAAGATGTTTGTTAAATTGTCTATGTGAGTTTATGGTACTAATTAAGTGTTTGAATTATGGTTAGTGTAGACCAGTTAGTGTAGATATGATTATTTTAGAAGGCATCTCCTTTTATATTAGGAGGCCCCTGGTTTTATATTGCTGGTTTTGTCCGTTAGAAAATAGGCTCAATCAATTAAGTTCAAAGGTACATTAGAACTTGCAGAGATCATCTAGTTTTCTGATTTCCTTGCAATGGCATGAGGAAAGTTGTTATTCTATGGTTGTCGTCTTGCTTAGATTCCCTATAAGTTATATAAACCTTTAAGTTGTTTCTCTAGCTGTTTCTGGCCAATTCTTTGGCAGCGTCAGCTCCTGCCACATCTGAATGTTAAGGTGCGGTTTTCCTTTTCATCTCTTCTGCTGTTGCACATTGCAGATAATACCACAGTAGAAAGATGCCTATTTGTTTGAACTTTACAGTTGCCTATTTTTCTTAAAAGAAATCTGGCGATGTTAGTGACAAAGCATCTGACTTGTTTAATTAGTTGGATCATCTGTTTTTGCGTAAAGATGTTCATTGTATGTTCCAATAGCTGCTTGCAACATTCTACTCCTATAAGTCGAAGCTTCCATAATATTGTTGGATGCTGATATCAAGCCATGATATCGGAACTTATCAAAATATTGAGAAATGTGCTCCAATAACTATGATTTTAACTATCAAGATTCAAGATAAATAAATTACTTCTACAGTCCCAACCATCTGCTCATTTATTATAAGCAGCCTAAAATGTTGCTTTTAATTAAGCTTCCACTTATACCTTCAATTTTGTTTCCAGAGAATATGTACTTTCATAAGTAATTTAAATATCTGGTTGTTAGTGCTTTGTGTCTTTTTACTTCTATATCTCTCTATTTTGCATCTCTAGACAGGCTAACTAGTAAAAAGTATCCTTATACCTTATTTCTGTTTTTGCAGGTTGAACAATTAGAGCGAGATGTTGCTGAGCTTCAGCAGGCTCTCGCTGATAAACAGGAACAGGTGAATGCGATGATTCAGGTTCCATCTACTACTTGAGTAACTTTAAGTTTATCAACTGTTGATCCCTTTAGATGAATTTATTCACATTTATATGTATGTTCCAAGTTCTGATGAGGGTAGAGCAAGAACAAAGGTTGACTGAAGATGCTCGTAGATTTCCTGAGCAAGATGCAGAAGCCCAGAGATATGCTGCTAAGGTGCTTCAGGTACTGAGTACCAGTCTGGATGAACCAAAGGTCAATCTTCTCCAAGGTATATTCTATCATGCTATTACGAGACTTAAATGTAATCTCGTCGATAGCAGGATTATGTGATTTCTTATTTGATTCCATATTTTTTTGACGTTATTATTCTTGTAATATCTGATGTTTTATGCATGAAAAATGCTAGGGATATCAAAATTATATCATTTTGTGCTAAATCGTGTCATTTAATTGGTTATTCAAGCAATCAAGATTATGATGGGCTCTATCTAGTCACTATATACTAAAGCAAAGTTGTTGCATGTGTTTTGAGTATTTCCTAATTCAACCGAGACATCATATAATTATTGTATAGTGAACATTGCTCATGGATATAGACATAAATATACACATTCACCATTTATATTGGTAATCCAACTTGTCTCATATCTTCTGTGAAAGAGCATACATGACAATAGTACATAACTTATCTGGCACACATAATATGTTGTTACTTGTCCAGTATATTAATGACAAGTTTCTCTTCTAGATCAATACATGATTTATCTACAGCTCGAAGTAGTCAAGAACAATATTAGTTCACGTGCCGGTTTTCTGCTATCAAGAAAATTATTCTATTTTAAGTTGTTAGGTGATGCAAAAGTTGAGATATTTTTCTTCGTAACTTTCTGAAACTTTTATGGATAAGGTAAAGGATGTATGTATATTTAATATAGTTTGGTTAGTTGTCCAAGTTTTATCAGGAAAATGTGGCCCAAATTAAATAAGTACAATTGAAATTATAATCTTAATGACTGGTTTTTATGTCAATGTTTATGGATGTTCGAACAGTGTACTAGCTGTAAATAGATACTTAAGCCGCCAAATATAGGTAACCTTGGCTTCTTCTATGAGTTTAGGCCTATATTGCGAGGCCTAATTATAAATACCTATCAAGAACATATTAGCAGAGTGGGTAACTAGGTCACAAATATAGAGTAAAGGATAGATATGGATAAGGATATGTTTCCCAAAATCGGTTGTATACTGGTTGAATGACACAAAAATCATAGTTTCAACTTCTAAAGGGTTTCCCATGGTTTCATTCTTCTTCATTAATGAGAAGAATTTTCATCTAGATTGTGTATGACCAACTAGCATATACAGGCATAGGTTTGTCGATATATTTAGGACTAAGATTTTGAATATGGATCTGTCCTTTAACTTTGCTAATTAATATTGAAAGTTGCAAGAAAAACCCACTAATGTTGAGGAGTCAATTAAAGACAAATCAGCTGATGACATAGCAGGTGGAAGTTACAAGCAAAAAGAAACTAATGGTCATAATATAGAGCAAATTGCGCAAATTGAGCTAGATATATAAAGGTATTTTCTTGTCGGACGGTCCGGGTCTAGCTGCAACAAGCGCAATGAAACATCTTCGGACGTGTAGGTCTTTTGTTACTGCTGCTTAATTATTCGACTTAGACTTGTTTTCAGATTACTTAATCATTGGTTTATGGATTTGTTAATGGGATGTTTATGTTTATCTGGATATTTCAAGTTGGTTTATGGATTTGTAAATGAGATGGTTATGTAGGATGGTGATGGATATTTATATAGATTAACTTATTTCTGGATGGTGTATGAAATCTTGTTTTTAGTTGGTGTTGCAATTATAAGCAAGTTATGTTGCATTAGCTATATAAAAGTGTTACCTTAGAAGAAAAGCATGTGCCTTCAAATAACAGTAAAAATGTTGTCAATTAATGTTGCAATGCATACAGAAATATTGTCAATTAATGTTGCAATTACATATAAAAATGTTGTCAATTAATGTTGCAATTAATCTTCACAAGTGTAACGATAGATATAAAAATGTTGCCAAATAATGTTGCCATTTCTCTAAAAAATGTACCAATATCACACAAAAATGTTGCTAAAAAATCTGTTGCAGTTCCAAAAAATTTTGCACCATAAGTGTTGCCAATGCATCTCTAAAGTAACACCCAACTAAGTGTTACAATATATTAAAAAAGTGTTGCATTACATAAAAAGTGCAACACTTTTCCGAGTGTTGCATTAGGTAAGAAAAAATGTTGCCTTAACTATCTATGGTAACATCGAAAAACCTAACATTTTTTTTTGTCAAAAACGTTGCGTTAGCATCTATTGGAACACTTTTAATGCCTATTGCAACAATTTAACAATGTTGCGTAAGGCAATCTATGGTGTAGTGTCTATACAGATTTGCTGTCGAGGAACATCACGGGCATTCAAACTGAATAGAGAACTATTGAGATGGTCTTGCATTGTGAAAACTGCATAAATGATATAAAAGTTATTGAACTACTGTAACACATATCAACTTCTATAATTTATCCAAAAAAGGAAACACACCTTCAATAATATGAAATGATTCCATCAGGAATCCTAGGATATTCCGAATCCTTTCTACGTACATGAACAGGATCCTCTGGATATTCTATCTCAACCGCAGCAGAATAAAAAATAGTAACAGAAAATTCCCCAGAACCAACATACTTGAAACACAACAGACAAGGATTATTCATACGACAACGACGTAGCAAACCGCGTAAATCAATAAAACAGTTCTTCGAAGCTATGTAATTTCCTTCGATGACATCTCCATTGCTCAGCACAAACTTGATCTGATTAGGAACATTCTCCTCATATGTACTAATCAAAGGATTAACAATGTACTATTATAAGGACAAAAAAATTGTATTAAAAACAACAGGTACAGGGGATTCCATAACAGAACATAAAAATATATAATATCAATTGATAAATAAAAGAAAAAAATAAGTGTAATTTAATTTGTACAACTAAACCAAAAAACAATATATACAGAGTTAAATTTTCAATGCATGTCTACTAAGCAGAAGAAATCCCACCACATATCAGAAATAATATAAAATATATAACAATACATCTTTAAAAACTGATGACAGTGTGGAGTAAAATCTGTATCGACTTAATTTTTACAAAATCAACACTAAAACGATAGAAACAGATTAACAAAGGAAGTATAACTTCTAAAGAAGACATCAACTAAAAATTATAGAAAAAGAAGTATAACCTCTAAATATTGTCTTAAATTGGCACAAATTACCCACTGACAAAAAATTGCACAAATGAAGTATAACCTATAACCAAGGCATCAACTATAAATCAAATAAAAGGATAATCTACTGTCTATAACAAAAAAAATTACAAATATATAAAGATTTCAATTTCGAAAAAGGGTAATATAGATGACAAAAAACTACTTACTGTCTGCCGCGATGAAAAAATGTAGGGAGATAATCGGAGACAGAAACTTAAGGGTCCATGCGGCATATCCTCCATATCCAAATCAAATTTTCCTACAAAATAAACAAAATTACAAATTAAATTTTAGAACCCACCCCCGATTTACAACGACATTGGAAACCTAAAAAAAATTAACGACCACTAGGAAAGAAAATCAATCGCAGATGGAAATACCTACTCAATTTACGAATACAGAGATTGCCGAATACAAAAAATCGATGAATCCACCACTCTCTTATATTGGGGTTCTGACATATTAATGGAACAGTTCAGAGTTAGAAAATTAAAGTTAAGAGCTCGAGCAAAAAATTAAATAAATTCAGAAGTCAACTACTCGAAAATTGTGCTCGGCGTGCTCAATCTACAATTCAC
>JAUEJK010420669.1:0-14278 GCA_032274865.1 Eryngium alpinum
TTGGCCCTAATTTTCCAATCAGCTCACTGAACACCATCTCTCCAATATTGAATCTCAAGTTTTTGATCATGGCATAAACAATTCTTAATGTAAAAGAGGTAACTACTTCAAAATTAGAGCATTTGCCTGAGAACACCCTAATGATAGTATCAAATAGGTAGGATAAAGCCATTTTACGATTTGCCCTCTTTAAATCCTTGAATTTTAGTTCCTTAGTGCTATCACACTCATAACTTTTCTTGATAACAAATGCAATTAGGCCACTGTTACTTTTACTAGGATTCTCAGCGGAAAAATTATCTTTAGGTAAGTTAAGAGAATCATTAATAGATTCAGGATAAATCTTACATTCTTGTCCTTGAACTTTGCAATTGATGGCCACAATTTCTACCCTATTTTCACCAACTTCAAACTCAGCGTTAGTCCATGCATCAAGTAGTAGAGACTTGGACATCCTGGGTCTTCAAATACTGCTGTGGAGTACTTAGAATTAAGGAGAAATTCCATCATTGGGTGAAAGACTTTGTCAACCTTGCTTATGTCTGAATAACCAACATATAAGTATATGTTATTACACTTTCAGTCAACAAAAATATTTTTCATGTGTCTAAGTCACCGAAGTAAGTTTCCATATGCCTCATGACAAACACTCCACAATCTTTATCATTATGTTTAGTTTACCAGTGTAGTAAGATTTGACTCGGTTGGATGAATTGAAGTCCAGAGCACTTAGTGAGTCTTTTTGAGCTGAGGTATTTTACAATTCGTTGCTGTAAGGAATTTTTTAAATAATATATGTTACGACGTCACGTGCAGTATGTAGTTGAGATAATCGACTAGTGATTGTGGCCATCCATGGTAAATGGACCATTAAAGTTGGTCAAAATGTTCGTTGTCTATAATTTTCACATTTAGTTTGACCAAATTGAAGCAGACAATACAGTAATGATTGACATCATATATTGGAAAGAAGACCTTCATATTTTTAATATTGTTCATTTATTAGAATCAAAATAGCATTTACATATGTATTTAAATTATATTTGTGGTTGTGAATTAACATACCATATATATTTTACTCAGATCAATCTTGTATAAATTCAAGATGTGATTTAAGTTTGTTTCAAACCTAACATATGTTGCTGATGTATGCCTCTCTTCCAAAACTTGTGAGTGTTCGAATCTTTCTTTAATCATAAATATTGTTTAAAGAAATATGTTTTTATATAACTACTAAACTTATTCAAAAAATTTGAGACATTACTTACAGTGCAATACAGTCTCAACGGAGAACCTACTGATTTGTATTTATCCAAGTCATTACGTAGACACGCCTATGTATTAATCATAGTCGCCTTAATGTCCTTCCCCTGTCAAGCTGACTGGAGATGGTATTTCGAGTAGGGCTGCACAAAAAAAAAAAACCGGACCGGATCGTACCGAACCGGACCAAACCGAAAATTAATTTATATATATTTTTGGACCGTGGACCGGACCGATTATGTTAGTTCTTTGGACCGGACCGAACCTAAAAAATCCGGACCGAACCGGAACCGACCGATACGGACTGAATAGTACGATAAATCCAAAATTAACAATAATTATATAATTTTTACTACTATTTTAGATAAATTTAATAAATAAATAAATACATAATTTAATTTTTTAATAGGAATATCATAAATATAAGATACTATATAATAAATATCACCATAATTAAATTTTTATTAGATAAAATATATTTTAATAATTGAATTTAAGGTTTTAAAACATTGATTTAGAAGAAAATTTTGAAAATTTTAATATTTTAAATAAAGTATTAGTTTTCTACTAATAAAATTATAATAAAATATATAATATAAATAATTTTATAAAAATTATATTTATTCGGTCTGGACCGGTTATTTTTGAATTTTAGACTGGACCGAATATAAAATATTAAAAATTATTGGACCGAGAACCGGATGGGATATATTCGGTCCGGTCCGATCCTGGACCGATAGGTCCGGTCCGGATCATTTTACCGGTCTGGACCGACCGGTGTGCAGCCCTAATTTCGAGCACTCAACTTCACCCACTTAAACATGATTTTTGTTGTTTGAATTTATAGCAAAGTATTAGTTAGTTATTATGACATAAATAGTACTGAGCTATGTGTTTACTTGAACTAATAATAATTTAAATAATAGAAATAAATATGCAACTCTATTTCTACTGAACTTGAACTCAACGGAGGAAAAGTTTAAATTCAATGTTGTGACACTAAAGTTTAAGGATGTTACTATCGATCTTCTATGCTTGAATGCAACCACTTCCACACTCCATTCTCTTCATTTTTGTGTCCCTTGCTAAAGATATCAATTACCCGCTCTCGAAATGGAGATTTGAGGTATTATGTAACCTTTATCTCTTTTTTTGGCCGTGGTATTATAGTGGTATATTAATTGGTCGTTATAGTACTCTGTCACATGCAACCTCGTCTAAATCTTTCAACATATTTCTTGAAAAGTGTGGGGTCAGTGAAAACAAATTATCTACATCAATGTCGGATTTTCTTGATTTGCTAGACCGGCTAACTAAAAGTTTGTCACACAGCTCATACACCTCTGCGCCGAGTTCCTCGTCAAGAAGATTCATCACTATAATCTCGTTTTACTTTGAATCCACGATTGGTGTATTTATTTTCTCTAGTTGTATAGGTATTGGATGAAGCAGATGTTTGAACCGCACCTCAAATTGAGAAATCATATCATTTCTGGTAGACAGAGCTTTTACTATGGCCAAGTCCGTTTCAAACTTATTTTTGATCTCGTCTAAGTGACATAGCTCTTTTGCTAGTTCATTGAAAAAATCCTACATATACAAATAAATAAATAAATATAAAAATTGTTGGGTTGAGAATTTATATAATGTACCATCTTTATTAATTTATAGTTATTTTTATAATCAGATTTATGTAGGTCAGTGATATCATCATTTTAAGACCACTAACTTATCATATTTCTTCGACTTAGCATTATGGTTGCATTAGCGCACAACATATTCAGCTTAGTAATGGATGTTGAAAGGAAATACCTCTATGTCTCTTTGTTCTTTGCATTATATATGTTGTTAATTTTCTAGTTCTGCTTGGATGTCTAGTGTTAACATTTTCATTATTTGTGCAATGTTTCCACTGTTTGTTAGAGTTTATTGTTGAATTTCTGGTCCAACAGAATGAAACAAACTCGATTAGCCCAATTTTAGACATGACATTCAATTTAGATAAATAAAATAGATCACTAATCTTATATAAAATAGTTTTGAATCTTGTACATAATCACTTTCAACTAACATGTACACTAATAACTTCATAACACATTAAAATAAATTTTACTTAAGTGTTTCAATTTGCAGCTAGAGAGCTGGCTGAAAATGAATCCACCAAAACCAATAAGTCTCATCACCACTTAATATAATTATAATGTGTATGTATACTGCATTTTCTTAAGTATAAACTGATTATGCAGCTGAGGGAGCTAAGTAGACGGCCACCATGGTGGAGGCAGCCACTACGGAGGTGGAGGAAGTCACTGTGGAGGTGGGGAAGCCACTATGGAGGTGGCGACATCTACCATGGAGGTAACCATTGCAAAAGAGCCTCAATGGTGTACTATCTGACGTAAAAATTTTAATTGCATTTAGCAATATCATCCAAGTGTTAACCACAGATGAATGAAGGTTTTTCCCTTCCTTGGTTGTTTGAAATTGTTCCTTTATGCAGATAATATCTCCCCACTTAAACAAGATTTGACTGTTCTATGAAAAAGTTATTAACATTAATAAAAATTATGTCTAACATATGATTTATTTCTTATTTTTAAATTAAGTTTACAGACATATATGTGGGGTCTTTTTCCGTGTTTTGCAGCCATTGCCAAATCTATAGTTAACGTTCGTGTTCTGGCACAACGACTAGTGCTAATTTAGGTTAATACAAGATGTAAGTGCTTGCCTGACATTATCAGAAAGATCAATGATAAACTCAATTTGAATATTATAGAGCTCAACTAAGTAGTCCCTGAGAAAACTACTATTAAGAGGTGAATTTGATGAATATCCAGATGATAAAAGCATGCATAGGACTTCTCGTTTGCTGAATTTCTCAATGAATTACTATATTAGTAAACTAATGTTGAGGGAATTGTTTATACTAGTAAAGAAGGCACCACAAAAGGAGGATCAGAGGTAAGGCTATTGTAAACATAAGTTGACAAGTGTTTTACACTACCACAACCACTTGTAGACTTCTTAACAAATAGTGAAAGGTTAGTTAATGATTTTAAAGCTTTAGATTGGGTGATGGTTGTTGTCTAAAATCCCATTCTCGCGTGCCAAACAGAATTTTAGTTTTACATTCCACCGATAGTCAAACATATATACAAATTTATAGTTCAAAAGCATATTCAACTTTTTACAAAAGCATTTGAACATATATTGGACAGAAATATGGTATGTTAAATAACTGATGGTGGTGATTTTACAGGAAGAAATTTTAGAACCAAAATTGATAAATTGTGGCAAAATTCTTGATATAGAAACACAATAAAAGTAGAATTTAATAATATAAGATGCAAATCAAACTGCGTGAAGTCCGGCCTAAAAAATTCCCAAATAATTAGGACATGCAAATAGAGAAAAAATGGATGCATGTACATACATCTTCAGAATACTAACGAAAAGGTGAGCTTATCACCGGTAGAGTCGACAAAGTTGAATCTTTACGTATTGGTCTATAAAACATAAAATTGAAGTAGAGTGATGAGATTAATATAAAAGTATGGAGATATATAGAGAGAGATAATGTGTGAAAGTGAGAATTAGGGATTACAAATCCAGTCGGCAGAAAGTCACCGGAAAATTGATCGCCACGAGACTGTGTGAATTGTGAAAGTGAAATTATGAATTTAGATAGCTGTTTAGTGAAGATAAAGTCAAATTCTTTAAAAACATAAACAACTGCCATTTATTCTTGTATTTAATATACGTGTCAGATTCTCAGGTTCTCACCGATTTTTAGTCCTCTATAGATCTCCACTCTCTCTCTCTCTCTCTCTCTCTATATATATATATAAATAAAAGTGAGATATGGAGATATATAGAGAGAGATAATGTGTGAAAATGAGAATTAGGGATTACAAATCCAGTCGGCAGAAAGTCACCGGAAAATTGATCGCCACGAGACTGTGTGAATTGTGAAAGTGAAATTATGAATTTAGATAGCTGTTTAGTGAAGATAAAGTCAAATTCTTTAAAAACATAAACAACTGCCATTTATTCTTGTATTTAATATACGTGTCAGATTCTCAGGTTCTCACCGATTTTTAGTCCTCTATAGATCTCCACTATATATATATATATATATACAGAGAGAGAGAGAGAGGTAGGTTCAATATAGAACTTTTTTAATCTTAGAACCCTTAGAACCATTCTAAGCCTTTGGATTGATGTAAAAGAAAAGCGCTCAAGTTTAATCTAGTTAAAGGTAGGGCTGAAAAAAGAACCGGATGAACCCGAGTACTAGGCTACCCGGATTCGACCCGAATTAAAAATATGGTGCTCGAATTCGGAATCATATTCGAATTGATTTTGAAGTATCATACTCGGATTCGAACCGGTTAAAACCCGAAAATACTTAAATCCTCACTATTCGGGATCATATTTTATCGAGTTGCATATGAACATTAAATTGAACCCCAATATGATCCATTTATAAATAAAATTTAGAAAAAAAACTACTCAAAAATAATTTGAAGGCACAAAATAAATATATTCAAGTAAAAAGTCAATGAAACTTAGATATAGACGTAAGTTTGTAGTTACGGATTTGAATCGAATATAATACTTTATGAACCTAATATGGATCATTTGTACTTTTACGAATATGATCCTTTTAGTCAATGAACAGTGATATAACCGGATTCGACCCGAATAACTACTCGAGTTCTATTTTTGGTTCGGTTTTGACTCATTTTTCAAACGAATATGATCCCTAGTTCATTTTATACGAACCAAATCTGATCCATGGTTCGGATCCCCTGGTTCATTTTTCAGCCCTAGTTAAAGGGCCACTCAGGTTTTACAACCAAACCTTATGGTTTAGTGGAAATCTTTTCTTTCCTTAACTCGTATACCCATGTTCACCCAGGTTCGACTCCCATCCCATCAATACTAATTTCTTGAATTTTGTAAACAAACAATTTAGGAAAAAAAACACTTGAATTCATCATTTTACTTTCCATTTCTTATAGTTTTTATTTTTATTTTTTCAATTAACTTATAATCAAATTTTATTATAATAATATTAATTTTTGTTAAAAAAATCCTCATTTTTTTATTTATACAAATTAATTACAATAAATTTTAAAATTTTAAATTCTATTTTAGTACCATTAATTTAGTTAATAAAATATAAATTTGTACACAAAATACTAACTCAACTAGAATGAGAATCTTAAAATGTAATTTATATGAAGAATTAATAAGGAAAAGATTAAACAGAATTCTGATTTGAAATTAGTTTTTGTTCTAAACATATTGTTAGGAAAACCAAAGATGATCAGCCAAAAGCACTGCACTATATTTGTATATTTTATAGACGTCCAGTTCTTTACCTACACTTGTATAGTTTATCTTGTATAGCTTATAGAATAAGTAAGGGATCTCCTTTCACTACATGTCAATACTGCAATGACTATAACCTTACACTTGGCTGTCACACCTCTAATAATCATTGTATAGGTGACACTCAAGGTGTTTTGATGTTCTTTAGTCATTAGCTGGGCTTGTCACAAGAACTGCATATGCAGTGAAAGTTCTGGCTCTTGGTCTTTGCCGTGGGGTGCAGTTTTTCTGTCTCGGCGCAGTTCTTTCTCTCAAGATTCGCTACAGGATAAAATCTGCATAAGGACAAAACTGAACGTGGCTAAAGATATTTATAAGGAAAGAATAAGGAAGCTTCGTGCACACCATTGGAGTCAACATTCCTACAATTAATCTAAAAGAAGGATATGAAAATCAAACTTCTGGTAGAACAAGACAAATTGTAGAACTACTTTTGCTTGGGACCGCAAAAGTCAACGGATGTCAACAAAACAGTTCAGTTGCCATATTTGGAAATGTGCAGTTTCTGCACCTTTATTGTCTCATACATGTTTAGCAATTCTGTAGCTACGTATAGTTTTCAACAGTTATCATTCTTTGTATGTTTTACATTTAGATGTTTTAAAGAGAGGTTTTTTTTTGTTTTTTTTTATTTATAAAAACTGAGTGTAAGACTTGTTAGCTCCAAGTTCTTGGAGAGTTATTGTTGCTTTGAGGAAGGTTAAATATATTATCATCAATACAACATTATATTGGTGATACTTTGCATGTGTTCTTGATTTCTTAAAGTTGCTAAATGTCTGACTCATATCCTCTAGTCTTATACTTGTCTTTGAAAGTACTGCATTAGGTTTTGAAGTTTGAAATTTGGATAAACTTGCATTCACCCTCCTTTGCAAGTTTAGTTGATCTCTTTTTCATTTAACATATATTTTAATATTATATACAAATTTCAAATGAACTTCAAATGACTCTTATAATCACAATTTGAATTCTTTTTATGAATATAGATATTAGAATCTGAGTTTTTTTTACAGCATCAGTATTTAAATTAGGTTCTTTATTCCAAAATTGAACATCAAATCTAGGTTTCTGTTATGAAATTAGACATCAAAATTTTTATTTTCTTATGAAATCAGCATGAGAAGCTAGATTCTTTTTTTTAAAAAAAATTGAGAGTCGTATCTAAACTTTTTATATAAATTGTACACTATGATATGAGTTTCTTTTAAAGTATCGAATCTAGGAATCTAAATCGATAATTGGTAGTAGAGGCTTAACCAATATAACATTTGGAAACATGATAAATACCGAAATAACAAACCACTAAAACCTAAAAGCTATTAAACACTAAAAACCACTAGAGGACCATTTACCGTAAAAGCCATAGGGGGACTACTTACCGAATAAAATTGTTAGGCATAAGAATATAAATTCTATGAATTATGATTCCTCTAAACATATGAATTTATGAATCATGATTCATCTAAACATATGAATGTACGAATCGTGATTCATATGGACATAAGAATCTATATTAAACCCAAGTGAATCGTTGGAGGACTAATCGTTGGTGAACCACTAAATTATTAGGTAATCGTAAGGGATGAACCCTAAAATGGTAGGTAACCGTAAGCGGTAAACTCTTAAACTAGTAGATAACCAGAAATATACTAAAAACACAACTAATGAACCGATGGGTACTAATCACCCTAAACTCTAAATTGGTGGGAAACCTGCAGTGGTAAACCCTAAACTGGTAAAAAAATGGTAGCGGTGAACCCTAAACTGGTAGGCAACTGAAGCATACTAAAATCCCAACCAATGAACCCAAATGAACTACTGGGTACTAGCTTCCATAAACCCTAAACTGGTAGGAAACCGGAAGCGGTGAACCCTAAACTGCTAGGTAATCAAAGCGGTAAACCTTGAACTGTTAGGTAATCGAAGCAGTAAACACTAAACTGGTAGGAAATCGAATGCGTGAATCCTAAACTGGTAGGAAATGAAGCATACTAAAACCCAAAAAGTGAATGCAAATAAACTGATGCGGGATTAGTTACACTAAGCCCTAAACTAGTAAGGAACCAGAAGCATGAACCCTAAACTATTAGGAAATATAAGTTTGAACCCCAAGCTAGTATGAAACTGGATACGTAAACCCTCAACTGATAGGAAACCGAAACATGAACCCTAAACTGGTAGGAAATGAAACATACTAAAAATCAAAAAATTGAACCCAAATGAACCACTGTGGGACTAGTTATCTTAAGCCCTAAACTGGTAGGAAACTGTATGCGTGAACCCTAAACTGGTAGGAAATCGAAGCATGAATGCTGAACTTGTAGGAAATGAATCATACTAAATACCCAAAAAGTGAACCCAAATGAACCGATGCGGGACTAGTTACCCTAAACCTTAAACTAGTAGGGAACCGAATACGTGAAGCCTAAACTGGTAGGAAACCAAATTAATGAACTCTAAAATTACATAAAACCAGACGCGTGAACCCTAAACTGGTAGGGAACGGAAGCGTGAATCCTAAACTGGTAGGAAATCGAAGCATTCTAAAAACCCAAATATTGAACCTAAATGAAACTGAAGCGTGAATCCTAAACTGGTAGATGACGGGAGCATGAACCTAAACTGGTAGGGAACCGGGAGCGTGAAACCTAAACTGCTAGGGAACCAGGGGCGTGAACCCTAAGCTGGTAGGTAACGGGAGTGTGAACCTTAAACTGGTAGGAAACCGGAAGTATGAATCCTAAATCGGTACGAAATTGAAGCATCCTAAAAACCTAAATAAGAATTCAAAATAAACTGAAGCGTGAACCATAAACTGGAAGGGAACCGAGAGCGTGAAACCTAACCTGGTAGGTAATGGGAGCGTAAATCCTAAACTGGTAGGTAACGGGAGTGTGATTCTTTAAACTGGTAGGGAACATAAGCGTGAACCCTAAACTGGAAGGAAAATGAAGCGTTCTAAAAATACAAATAATGAACCCAAATAAAATTGAAGTGTGAATCCTAAACTGGTAGATAACGAGAGCGTGAACCCTAAATTAGTAGGGAACCAGGAGCATAAACCCTAAACTTGTAGGGAATCGGGAGCGTGAACCCTAAACTTATAAGGAACGGAAGCGTAAACCCTAAACTATTAGGAAATCGAAGCATTCTAAAAACCTAAATAATGAACCCAAGTGAAACTGAGTGTGAACCCCAAACTGGTAGGTAACAAGAGTGTGAACCCTAAACTGGTAGGTAACGGGAGTGCGAACACTAAACTGGTAGGGAATCGGGAGCGTAACCTCTAAACTGGTAGGAACCGGGAGCATCAACCCTAAACTGTTAGGGAACCAGATTGTGAACCCTAAACTGGTAGGAAATCGAAGCAAATAATGAACCCAAATGTGAACCTAAATTAGTAGGAACCGGAAGCGGTGAAGCCCTAAATTGGGAAGAACCTGAAGCAGTGAACCCTAAACTGGTAGGAACCAGAAGCATACTAAAAACCTAACCAATGAAACCTTATGGGAATAATTATTATAAATTCTAAATTGGTAGCTAGGAACCGAAGTGGTGAACCCTTAACTGATAGGAACTCAAAGAAACCCAAAGAGAGCTCTTACCTAAAAAGTCACTGGGGGACTACTTACTCTGAAAGCCACAAGGGATTACTTACCTTAAAAATCAATGAGAAACTAATTAATCCAAATGAGTAAGAAACATAAGCAAATTAAAAACCAACCAATAAACTTAAATAAACCCCAGGGGAACTACTTACCATAAACACCTCTAGGGGACTACTTACCCTAAAAACCGCTAGGAAACTAACTACACTGAACAGAAACCCCATATACTCCAGGAGAATCACTTACCTTAAAAGTCACTGTAGAACTACTTACTCTAAAAGCTATTGCCGGACTACTTACCCTCAAGGCCGTCGGGAAAGTAATCAACCTAAAACGGTATATAATCGGACTAAATGCTCAACTAATGAACCAACATAAATCTACAACCAAGGTACAACTTCGCTAACATAGCTAATATGACTCTAAATTATAAGAATAATTACGAATCTACGAATCTACGAATCTGAATTTAAATAACTATAAAATTTTAGAAAAACGAAATGCACCGATTCTAAAATTTTGAATTTATGGAATTTTTGATATGTCTTCATCAATAATCATAAATATAAATATGGATGTAATCCCTGAATCGGTGACAAGAAGTAAACTGAAAACTTAAATAATAAAATTTTAAAATAAATATTAATAATGAACTTTAATTTAATAATTAAAATGAATTTATAAATATTAAAATAATAATATAAATCTATAAATCAGAGATAAATGTGACAACTTAGGTTGTTAAATGAAATTTAAGTTTGTTAAATTAAAGAACAGAATTTTTCGTTATTTATATTTGAATTTGATGGACATTTAATTATTAAGAAGTTAAAATGCAATAAATTCGATTTAGAAGAAGTTGAATCTAAATCATATTATCAAATGTAATAAATTTAAGGAAACAGATATTATATTCAAATAATAATAATACCTAATTTAAACTAAAAAGATATATCTGTCACCAACAATAAGTAATGCACTAATAAAAGGATGGGAGAGAATTAAAATGAATAAGCCCTTATTTTATCTGATAGAATAAAAAAATTAATAAAGTGAATTAGAAAATATAAAAATTTTAAAAAGTATTTTAAAAAGTATAAAAATAAATAAAAAACTAGAATTAGAGATAAAAAAAATTAAAACAGAGTTCGAGAAAGAATCAGAAAAAATTTAATAACTATTAAATGAGAAATATAATCACGAGGAAATAATGAAGAGAAAATAAACTTTAAAAATAAAACAATAACAACAAAAATAAATGTTGAGGTTTGTAAAAGTTTGTACTCCTAAAACCGTAGAAGAACGTTGACTGCAAGAAAATGAAAGAAAGTGAAAAAGATAAATAGCGCCTTAGATTTAACTTAATTAGATAACTAAGAACATTAATAACGTAAGATTTTTAAGGGTTCTAAAATAATACTCCATCCGATCTCAAATAAGTGAACATGTTAGACATTTGTACGCAAGGTGGTTGAAAATATATTTTTATTTATTTAAATTTTAATTTGATATATTTTTATAAAAATACATTTAATAAAAATATTTTTTCAACCCGTCTAAAGTTGCCTGTAAAAGTCAACGGGATCACTTATTTAGGACCGAACCGAGTATTTGTCTATATCATTTTATATCCTTGAAGATATACTGATTTGTTTGATTTTATTGATATGTAACTACTTCGTTAATTCGAACATCACCCAAATAAATTGTTAAATGGTAGTAATTTTAAAATTTAAATTTTAGTTTGAGACTTATTATAGGCCAATTTGATCCTTGGAGTTCAAGACTTTATACATTCACTTCTAATAAAATTAAAAAAATTATACAACTAAAATCGTAATTGAAGAGGCAATAACGAGGCAGTTTATTTCGTCATATATAATCAGTGCAATATAAATCACTAATTAATTAAAGAGCCAAGTAAGATGATTAGATATTAAAATATTATAAAAATATAGCGAGGCTTATGTATCGCCTTGGAGATGCTCTAACAAGTCATCCAATGTGCTACCAAATAACACACTTATTACAACAACACAAACTGAAAATAACAAATGATAAAGTATACACCACAAACCCTAACACACATTATACATATAATATATATATATATATGTATGTATAGACTCGAAAGTTAGGTCTATATATATTATATGGGGTGTTTGCGCAAATCTTAAAACCAGCTTATAAGTTGGAATAAGCAACAAATTGATGCTTATTCCAGCTTATAAGCTAATTTTAAGATTTATACAAACAGCGCCTATATGTATATTATATGTAGTAACTAGGTTGAAGGATCTATTTGCGAGTGGAGGTGGAGGTGGTTGCTTGAAGAGGTGGAAAATTATAGTTCACATACTTCTTTGCCCAAACATACTTGCCATTGATGATATACATACTTTGCTTAGTAGGATCATCAACATTCACAATGAAAGGAAGTATAAGTGAATTCCGAGCAACCATTCTAGCAAAATTTGGCTGCTTCCGACCACTCAGATTTTGGAAATAGATTCCTTCAATAAAGTTCCCAAATTTCCTGTCATAATTATTCAAATAACTTAGTAGGAAATTAGTTCATATATAATTATGCATGCAACAAAAATGTGAATTAGGTTATGGTTTCTACAAATCAGGGTTTAATTTTTTTTCCTTTTTTCAATGCAAATTATGAAAAAAATAACTACTATTGGTTCCCTTGATTTTAAGATATAGCTGTTTGTGTATGATTATAGGTTTTTAAGTCTGTACATGTGGGGGCGTTTGGTCATCACTTATTATAATTTATAAGTGGTTGGCTCGTAAAATAATTATCTATTTGTTGCTTTTTTTAAATTTCCACCACTTATGACCATGTTTAGCTCCACTTATATTTTGCTTATAAGAAAAAGTTTGAAAGAAAAAAAAGTACACATTCGTTGCTTTTCTTTTTCACTTATAAGCTGCAGCCACTTATAAGGGT
Organism: Eryngium alpinum; assembly: GCA_032274865.1. Taxonomy (NCBI): domain Eukaryota; kingdom Viridiplantae; phylum Streptophyta; class Magnoliopsida; order Apiales; family Apiaceae; genus Eryngium; species Eryngium alpinum. Next base: position 13,234 of record JAUEJK010420669.1, read on the forward strand.
TGCAACCAAACAATTTCATTATAAGTGGTTGCAGCCTATAAGTAGCTTATAATCAAACACAAAATTTAATGTTATGTGAGTTTCCAAATATTTATACAAATTTTAATAAAATAATTAAATATAATATTTATAATGTTTTTTGTTAGTATTAAAATTTGTTTTTTTACATAAAATTCATTCTTCTTTAATATCTTATATATAATTATATCATTAAAATTTGTGGATCAAGCCTCTAATTCTATTTCTGAGTCGACTAAGTATCTTCTAATATTTATAAAAATATATAAATAGTTGAAAATTCACTAGAATTGAGAAATAATTAATACATTTGGAAAATTGTAATATAAACCTATTATAACCGCCTAAAATATGTGCCATCTAGCTGCAACTGGTGCAGGTATTGTCAAAGTAACTAAAAGTTGTATACAGCTCAATTCTCGAAATATGTGTAAATATTGATATAAATATTTGAGATTATAAGAATGATCTCTCTCCGGATGCTTAGATTACACATACGACAAAAAGGTTGTTCTTGAAATTTATTAGAAGTATTAAACATCTGTGCCCAATATCCGTGTTGATATTTCAAGATTATATTGAAAAATTGAAATAATAATTATGGTTTAACTAAAGATAAGTATAACGTAAATTAGCTCCATCTTTGGACTTATTTGTTGACTTAAAATACTGATATTAGTTGTAAATGTAGTAGTTATGATATTTTACTCTTAGAATTATAAGAAAAATAAATAATTTAATGTAAAATAATATAATACAATACCTTTTAATTTTAAGATATTTTTTAAAATAATTTTAAATAATAAATAATATATATTATATCTTTTTTCCCAAAAAAATAATTTAAATGTGTGAAATATTTATTTTTAAGGTAAAGTTTAGGCTAAATGTTTTAATAAAAAAGGTTTTTAGTAAAAAAAGTTTTTAATAATTTAATTAGTTTATCGAGCCCCATAATAATTTATAAAGTTATTTACTAAAACTAAAATTTTGTAATTACATTATACAACTACATAGAATATTAGGT
>JAUEJK010420771.1:0-22350 GCA_032274865.1 Eryngium alpinum
TGAAAAATTTCTTGAAACTAATTGAATAGACTTAGACCAGTACATAAGAATTACTTATACACGATTAACAATCAACTAACAAACAAAGCACAAATTGATTTAAAAAAAAACCAAACAAAGCACAAATTAAGATGATTCTAAAATCTTTCGGGTGGAAATAATTAATCATTTCTCAAGAAAAAGTGAAACCTAAATGTGATAGATGTATAAATCACCACAGTCCTTTGTTATAGATGAAAAATCATATAAGAGAATATTATTCTACATTATAATTATATATATAAGTATATTATATATATATATTAAATATAATTAGCCAATAAAACTTAAAGGCTTTTATACATATGACTACTACTCCTGTGAATAGTTTTGCTCTGAATCAGGTTTAAGTTCATATACAAATAGGTGAATGTTTATGGAAGATCACCAAATTATAAATATATACAAAATTATATTAAGTTGATGATCATCCATAAACATCATCTCTTTGTAAGAACTTGAACGACTTGAAGAATTGCATATATCTCAACAATTGTTGAGGTATATATAGTGTGAAAATGAGGGTTTTGTGTACTATTAATGACTATATTTTCTAGGGTAGTTGGCCGTTAGAGGTTGGAGGGTAATGGGTTGGAGGGCAATGGGTGGAAGGTGGAGGGGAATGGGAGCGGATTAATCATAAATTCTTAATAATTATGGTATACATACAACACTTTATATTGCATTAATATTTACAAAATCCACTTATTGCATTAATATTTACAAAATCCACTTATTCTTATTAAGATAAATTTAAATTATTTATCTTAATTAAATAAAATTCACTTATTCTATATAAATATAAAATCTTTCTTATATTTATAAATATTTTTATACATTATATATTATATCAAATTTTTATGTTTTTTAAAATAATAATTCAAATAAATAAATAATTAATAAATAATAATAAGTCCGATTTATATTTTATAATTAAAATTTTAATTTAGTTCATTACAAAATTTTAATATATTAATAAAAATATTATATTTAAAAATAATTTATATAATAATATATTAAATTATAAGTCGCCCGTGCTTTGCACGGGGTGAATGCCTATATATATTATTCGCAGAACATGAGATCACATGAAGTCGTTTTTTTGTCGTCGTTACTATTTTAGTTATTTTTTAAATTTAATATTAACAAATAAAATCCTTATAATAAGTTAAATATTTATCTTAAATAAAAGCACTTTGTTCGACCTCACCTCCAACCCGCCCTTCTTCTTTATATGATTTTGCTAAATATATTCCTACGCTTCTATTTATCTTCTTCTTCATATGATTTTGCTAATTATATTCTCATACGCATACAGCCACGGTGTTCTTCAAAATCACGGATGATCTCTTTTGAATAAGATGTTTGTTTGCGTCACAATTATCTAATATTAACTTTATAATGCTATATTATTATATTTTTTATTATTTTGCTTGAGATTTTTAGTGGGCTATCAACAGAATTATATAGGACTACACGTGATCGTTTATTGTTTAGATTAATTTTGTTGTTGTGAACCCTAAATTTTTTTAAGACTTGGTGACCGTTGACTTATGATTGTTTTTAATTTTTGCTAGATTTTGTATTGAATCTTCACCTCTCATCTGCATTTTGGCTGAATTTCAGATTTAATTTTTGGATAAGTTTTTAAGTTCTGTTTTTGTTATTGTGCTATAACATGATTCCTTAAATATGTTTTTGGGTGGTTCTTAAGCTGCGACAATTTATTTTTGTACTATAAAAAGATTTCATTGATTCTGTTTTCAATTACTATAAATAATATACCGTTAGTTCGTGGTTTTGATTTAGGGTTCAAAAATAATTTAAAATAATTATTTATTTGATATACAAATACTAAATATATCATACTAATTATTTTAAAGTAATATATTTTAATTATTTAATTATTTAATTATTTTACCAGCTTTAATATTTTATTTTATTAAAGTTTATAACCATTCATGTTTGGCACGGGATTCATACTTGTATAAAAAATTATATTACAATAAATTAATATATTAAATTATGTTTTATTTATATTTTAATTATTTATTTATATTTATTTTTTAATTAATTATTAGAAGATATTTTTATTAATATTTTTAATTAATAAGTAATAAATTAAAATTAAATATAAGAAAATCTAATTATTTAAAAATTATATTATAAACGTTAAAATTTATAGAAGCTAATTCTATTGCTATTATAATGTTTATGTCAAATGTTACTAAATGTTTTCTATTCATCAAATGTTACTAAAAGTCAATAGCAGATATATAGGCACACACATATAATAAAATACTTAGATTTTTGTAGTTGGAAAATATTTTCTATTTTTTTATTAGAGGGTAGTAGGTGCTATTAAACTTGCAATTATAATATTTTATAATATTTTAGACGGTTACCTAATACTAAGACTATATAAAGATAAATAGATAAATAGTTATTAATTAGAATATTGATAAATATAGACACAATTGAACAAGTACGCCACATCCACATTTAACATGGAGGCTATATATACTATTATAATATATTATGTGTTATATTAGATTAAGATCGCACTCTTTTCATTATTTTTCTAAAAACAATTGTTGAAATCTAAGTTGAAAAAAATTATAAAAAATAAGTGGATGAGATTTTTAAATAAAGTCTATTCAAACGGGATAGTAAAGATAAATAAAAATATAAAATAATTATATATTTTTTAAATAGTTACAGTAAAATTTTAATAATTTAATAAAATTAAAATTGCTAAATTTTATTTATTAATAAAAATATCATATGATATAAAAATTAATAATTATCAACTTATCTATAAAATAACAATTTATAAATTTATTAAAATAATTAATTATAATTCTAGACAATATTTAATATATAATTTTTTATTCATATTTATATTTGTGAGAATATAAATTTTTACTTAATATAACATATATAATTAAATATATTCTTTAAATTAGATTAATATTATGAAAACAAAAGTTTCAGTAATTAAATATATACTAAACATTTGATACAAAACGTTATTAATTAATATGTTACATGATACATAGATATATTATAAATAAAGACGTGATTAAATAATGACTTAGAAAACTTACAGAAGGGTTGAATGTGTGTTTAATTTTTTTTTTTGAATTTTTAAATTTGTTTATCAAATATGTGAAGGTTCAGTGAGAGTGTTCATATTCAGTGAAAGAGATTAAGTGAAAATAGATAAGTAAATACAAACAGATTATCAACTATATAGATATTATATTGATGAAGATTATGTTTATCATTCCCCAAGGAAACATTTTTCTCTAAGAATTGAAGCTTCAAAGTTTCACACTAAACATAAATATCTCTTTCTCTGACTCTCTGTAATGAAAAGGACTTACAAAGAAAGTAAAACATGAAAACTATACATAGGCACAATGTTTTCCCAAACTCAACTGAGGCACAAAAGTTGTTATCACTGCAACTAACCAAATCTGGCAACTTAAAATTTTGTTTGCTTCTGTTGACTCCAGTGGTCCCAAATAAAAAGTACTTTCTGTTTTATCTTAATCTACCAGGTTTATTGATACCAAATCTTTAGTTCAGAAAAATATGTGCTCTTTAACTGTATCTTTGTCCCCAAGTCTAAGGTTCTTCCAAACCAGTCACATTCCTTATTAGTACTTTAGCCATTTTGAATTTGAACGTGATCCACAATTGCAGTGAGACAATATTGAGCTTGCAGTGAGATGGAGACTAGACATCAGTGAAAGCAGACTAGGCATCTCAACTCGCTAAGTCACTCCATCCTTCTCTTTTACTGAATCTTAACTGTCACTGCATCTGCAAACCTTTTTCTAATTCTAGTCTGTGACTAAAATACAAAGTAAAACCTTGAGTACTACATGTACAATGCTTATTAAAGTGTAGTAGCCAATTCAAGTATGTGAGGCAATCAAGTCAATGCAGTATTTATTATTTTATTTTATTAAACAAAATAAGTTCCTCTATTCACTTTGTATTCTTCTTTCACTACTGAACCATCAGCTTCAGTCAATTCAATTATTTGAGCTGCCAAATTCACTTTAGTTTTGAACTGGTCCTTCTGAAATTCAGCTGACTCCAGCCTTGCAATTACCTCATCAATCTCCCTCTTGAAGTCTTCAGTCAGCTTGTGATTGGACACAGGCAAACCCTTAAGTCTTAGGAGCTTCTTTTTGTTTTGAGATTTGATCCAGACCTGATCTCTGATTTCCAAGCTTCCTCTATCTGTTGTGCAGACCATAAGAGGTTGTTTGGCATTCTTGATTAACACCTTCACTAACTTAGTTGACTTGAAGAATCTTTCCTTTTTCTCTCTTCTCATTAATTTTGCCTGTTCAGGAGACAACTTCCTTTCACTTGGCCTTGTCACTAAAGAGCTTCTCACTGAAGGAACTGGAGAAACTGCAGTGCTGAGAGTTGCTAAGCATGAAGAAGGAACAGCTTCACCTGAAGTCACTGAAGTAATAGCTGAACTGGCAACTTGAGCAATGTTCGACGTTGCAGTGACTTGTGAAGATTCAGTGATTTGGTCAGCTTTCCTTTTATTGTCCTGAACTTGAGAGCTGAATTGTTCAAGAACTTCTACTTCCTGTTACAGTCTTGCCCTTATCTTCTCCAGCTTTGACTTGTTTGTTATGGAGAGATATCTTTCATCTATCTGAATCATGGAGCATAAGTCCATATCTTATTCTTTCACTGCAGTGTGATAGGACTTGAAGTTTTCCAGAGAAATCCTCCGTGCTTTCTTCTCATCTCCTTTTTCAAAGTACTCTAGGTTTAATCAATACTGCTCTGGATTGCTCAGTAATAAGATTATAATCAACCATATGCCTTGCCATGACATCAAAAAAAAAAATCATAGAATCTTGCATCAAATTTATTTGGTTCTTTTTAGCTTTAGATCTCACAGGCTGAGGCTTCTCTTTCATGTGCATAACTTCCAGCAACCCTGGAATTCCATCTCCTGTTGAGAATATTGCTCATTGTAACAGATATTTTCTTCTTCATCTTATGAACCAGATGATTTCTGGCTTCCATTGCATATTGGTTGTATGGTTGCAGCAAGAAACAAAGAGCATTGTTGGATTCTTGTTCTATAGAAGGGAAATATGGAGATGACAATGGTCCATACATAATTGGTTCCTCACTTTGAGCTTTCACTGGATCAGGATCTACCACTGAGACTGAAGCCTGGTAAGTTATTAAATCTTGAACTTTATCAATCACTAAAAATTTTGTCACTGAATCTGTTGTTGCACTGAAACTAGAGATTGGACAAAACTTACAAATTTTCCACCCTTATCACTCCTTCCAACTTTATCACTCCTTAGCTCCGGGGAAGAAGAATTCCTTGAAGCACCTTCACTGCCAGCAACCTTATTTCCTCCTCCTAAGAAAGCAGCCTTATCTCTTCTATGAACAAGTCCATCCTCATTATCATTCTCATCTCTCTTCTCCCCCTTTGGACATCATCATTGCAGTGAGAAGAGGTAGAAGGAGAACAAGCTGCTAATAAAAGCTTTTTGATGTCTTGCACATCTGACTTTACCCCTTTCATATCCTGCTTTAGAGATCCAACCTCATCTTCAACCTTGATAAGCCCAGAGACCAAGCACAACAGATTTTATAAGGCTTTCTTCTTGCACTTGTGCAAGATCTGAATATACTGAGTGTTGAAGAGCTCATCCATATACAGCTTCAGTAGCTCCAATCCTTCCTGAATGAACCCTTTGGTATCTCTTAGAATTACATTAAGTTTTGGCTGAAGCATTGAGAAATCAATATGGAGAACTGAAGCATGCTCTCCATCAGAACCTGTTATTACTTCTTCTTCTGAGGCTAGAAAGTGTTTGGGTTTGGTAAATTTTGAATATTCTGGTGGTGGTGATATAGGTGTAGATTTAGACAAAAGAGAATCAATAAGAGAAGAAGAAAGTGTATGGAGGGTGGTGACTGCAGTGACGGTGGGTTCTTGAGCTATTGTCATAGGGGTAGACAACACATGAGTAATGTTGATAAAGCTCTAGTTAGGCATTGCAGTGAGAGGAGTTGGTTGAGTGAAAATAACTTCTGGTATGGGATGGACTATAATAGACTCAGTGAAAATGGGTTTGGTGACTGATTCAGTGACTGTATATAGAGTTTGAGACAATAGAGCACCAATTGAAGACAAATCACTTAATCAATTTCCTCTTGTGGAGAAAAGGATAGGAATTTTATTAGATGAATAGGCAACAGATTGAAAGATTTTGCTCAAGTTCTGATGAGTTGTGGCCAAGTGAAGATCTTAGAGTCAAATATGTCAGGGAAGAGATGATCATATTTAGAGAATGTCACTGAAGAAGAAGTTGCAGTGACAGGATTTAACTCTACCTCAATAGGATCATTAAACAATTATGAGTCGTAGTTATAGTAATCATTTGTTGCTTCATCATTATCACTATGGATTTCATTAATTTTTGACTCCTCGTGTGAAGGGGTGAAATGGGGACCAATAAAGACTGGATTTTCAGCATTTTTGTGAACAATAGTTATTGGCTCAATGGATAATGGGGACTGAGGCACAAAAGAGTGGAATTGAGCCTTATCAATGTGAGATGTGTGTGATGTGTATGTTGTGTCTGTGTGTGCACTCTTGTGTGGTGCCCTAGACCTACACACTTTTCTACTAGCTGTCTTTTTCTTGGTGGGGATTGGATCTTTGTTTGTGCTTCCTCATCCTTACTTAATTGGGCTTCCCTTGTTTCTCCCTCACTTGCTGTGCTTTTTGATGACTCCCCCTCAATGTCATAGTTAATTGTGAACTTCCTCTTTAGTCTTACTGCACTATTATTCACAGTGAAAGAGGGAGGTTTGGCTTTTGATTTGTGTTTGGACTGTTTTGATTGCCTAGGTGCAACTTGGGTAGGAGGAGGTACTTGGGCCTTGTCCACCCCCTCAGCTTCTACTATAGTTTGCATGTATTAAGTGAATACAACAGAACCACAGACCTTACAATTAGAACTTTTGAGACACAAAATATTCTTGAAGTAGTAACATAAGGTGAATTGTTTTTCTATGGCTAGTCTTTCACATATTGGCTTAATATAAGCATGAGAAATCTAGCATAGTAAATGTTATTTCCTCTTGGAGGTTTAGGTCCCAATTTCATAGCTAATTCACTGATAAGTCATTACCCATAATTGGTGGGTTTATCATAGATAACGTTATAGCCTACCTGCAAAATACACATATGGACCTAATCCCAAGTGCCACATTTAGGACAGAAAGATTGTATTAAAGTATAGAAAAAATAATTCTATTTTCTAAACAAATTATTTCTATATATTCTACTAAATTTGACCTTTTCTGCAATATGGTGTCCCATGAATCCTAACATGCTTCTAATCTCATTAAGAGATGAAATATATATATATATATATATATATCTTTAATTTTAAGAAATTTTGAAGCAGAGATTATAACAAGAGGACCAAGAGAGCATGCAATAGCTTGAAAAGATTTTCTTCGTCGTGGTACGTTTCTTGACACGGTTATTTGTCTCTACGTTTCTTCCTACTTATAATTTGACTTCCCCTTGCAACTGTACTTACACTTGCAGCCTTATTTATTTGAGACGGTGGTTGTGAGCCATAAATGGTCTAAGATTTAGTAGTCGGTGGTTCAACCAGTGGTGGTTCCGCAATTAATGCTTCAGCATTAGCATGTTCAATGTTACCCATATCGACATTTTTATCTTGTACAAGTATATTTTTTGCTACTTCAGCTACTGTGGTTGCTTTATCTTTTTCCCGTTAAAAAGTAGATGTCAGATTCATTTATAAGATACAATTCTCCGGTTATAGCAGTATTAATTTGAAACTTGATTAAATTAAAATGATATTCATATAACTATAAATATTAATAGTATTCATACCTAAACATCAACATTGCTGTGTTGGATTCAAATATGAACAAAATATAACTGCTAATAAGATTATGTTATCCTCACATTAATTTCTTAAATTCAGATCATCAATAAGATATAACAATATTTAATAGCAAGTAAAAACTGAATACCTAAGCTAGACAAGTTTTCTTATTATGACCCTAATCCTTACAATTCCCACGAGTCAAATTGGTATTCTTTCTTTTCAAAAGAGTTTCATTTTTGTCGATGACATCATTTTTTTTTATCTTTTCATTGTTAAGCCTACCTATTATGACAATAAAGCTTTTTACATCACAAATTTTATTTGCTTGTGATTGCAGAATTTAAAAGTTGTAAATAAGAGTTACCTGACATCGCTTTAACATTAGGTGGAAGTGATTTGTCGTAAGGAGTCTTTTTCCATAATTCCTTGCCACTGATTGCGTTGACAAAATGCATGTACATTTGTAAGTAGTTCCTTCTTATCAAAGTATCATGAATTCTTACTTCTGGATTTATACTTATACACTCATAGGATTTATACTTATACACTCATAGCATATGACATCGTGAAAGCAAGGAACTCTAGATAATTGCCACTTTTTGCAAGCACGGCTCTTTATGTGAAGTGCGAAGGTCCACGACTAGTTCAAAACCTCTCGTTGTGTTCACTAAAAATTTCCCTCTCCATTCCAGTAAGCATCACATCCAGAGACTTAATCATTGCCCTATAAAAATATGTGAGAAAATAGAATATTTTACTGTAATTTATATAGAACATTATTTAAAGTGAAATTTAAATTGAAACATACTTGTGTAACTTGGTTAGTGGATTAGGGCAAAAAATAGTTTATTTTTGCAGCATCTTCTCCCGTCTTTTTGGGATTCTTAAAATAACAACTCTGTGAATTTCCTTCAACATTGTAATGATAGGAAGATGCATGAACTTCCTAATTGCGGAGTTAAAGACTTCACAATGATTATTCACAAACATATCTGTTGTACTTGTAAATCTAAAACCTGATCTAGTCCACTGAGATTTGGTATTCAACTTAGAATACCAAACAAATATTGAACATCATATACTTTTGAAAGCATTTATCATATGTGACATTATTAAGTATTCAACGCAGCTAAATAATAAACATTATATATCTTTTTCAGTTGATTCATGTTCTTGTCAAAAAAGTAATCTGTCGTCGATCTGGCTGCAACCCAGAGCAACATTCTCAAAGCTATTCCTTTATGGTCTTTCTATATATTTTAGTATAGGTGCATGACGTAAAATCTATTTTCGGCATTAGGATATTGTTCATTAAGTGCATTGATGAGTCCCCAATCAATTCCATATTAATGTAATTAGAATATGAACAACAATAAAATTAATCAAGGTAAAAGATAAATGAAGAAATCTAATTATACGCGACTGAACTTATAAACAACTAAAACTTATATAGATTATGACTTGAACATACACCAACTTTAATATTAATCCAGGTAAAAGATAAATGAGAAAATCTAATTATACGCGGTTAAACTTATAAGCAATTAAATTTTACATAGATTCTGTTTTGAATATAAACCAACATTACATTAATTAAGGTAACAGATAAATGAAGAAATTACCTTTCTCTTATCAGAGATGAAGGTATAAGAGCCTGAATTCTCTATATACAGATCTTGTTTCAGAAATCCGATGAACCACCCCCAATTTTCAGTATTCTCAACATTTACCACTGTCCATGCCAATAGATACATTTCGTCATTCGCATTGACTCCCACTACTGTCAGCAATTGTCCTTCATAAGGGCCTTTTAAGTGATAGCCATCAAGGCCTACAATTGGCATGCAACCCTCCAAAAACCCTTTACGCGATGCACCAAACAAATGTACAACCTTTTAAATCCTTGTCGCTCCTTTCCTGCCTCTGGATTGTGACACTCAAGTGATACAGTGTCCTAGTATAACTTTTTTGATTTCAATAAGGTAATCCCATAATATTTCATACTGCTTTGTGTGGTCTTCTTTTATTATTTTAAACGTTATTTTCTTTGCCATATAGATCATACTTTCGCTGACATCACATTTAAGATCATTTATGACCTTTCTTGAAAAGCATCTTGTTCCTAGTTAACGTTCATCCGAATTTCATCTTCAGACATCCATGCGATCTAATCCGCTGATATCTGTTGCTGGTGGAATGTTAGCGCACAGCTGTGATGACGGTTAAAATTTCTTGTATGATAACTATCAGTTCGTTGACATTTATTTGCAAATATCTTCCAATTACAGTTAGGAGCACACACAAATTGAACCTTCGAACCTATATTTGGTATCCGATCTATTAGTCTCCTCTCTAAAATTGTGTGAGTCCTAAGAGCTTGTCTTAACATAACGCTGCTGAAGAATAATATCCTAAGAGAAAACATAGAATTAATATGTCTACTTTATCATTGAACTTTGGAAACTGACAATCCATTTCACCTTAACTGTCCACAGCCATCTGCTTCTGTTTGCTGTCAAAATGATTACTATTATCAAACACATCCACATCACTTTCAACATTTTTATTTCTTACCAGTTTGCCTATTCTTTTTTACTCCCTTTTTTGGCTTTAACTTTTTTTCTATTTTTTGCATATCTCCTTTGTTCTGACAGTTTCCTCTTCCGTTATGGGATTAGGTGCTGAATCAGATTCTTTCTCATTGACATAATCACAGCAGTTGGTTTCAATATCTTTGTAGAAAATTTCAAAGTCCCCATCATTATCTGACATGTCCTTATTGGACATATTATTATACCAGCTACCATTTTCAACCTCATTAAATGCTTTAGTCTGTTTGTCTGATTTCCTCTATTGCCTTTTCTTTTTACGCTTTTGATTCTTTTCAAACTCCTCATCAGATTTTTTTTTTTTGGGTATTCCCTCTTCTTACCTTATTCTATCCTCCATTCTCCTAAGTCCATCTTCAACGTCCTCATCGTCTAAAGTATTGATCTATTTAGGTGTGAGTTAGATTGGAGTTGAATGCATAGGCATGTTCTCCACAACAATAGATTTCTTCATCACGATGAAAAGCTCAAGGAGGGAGATTGCGGGCACCAATTTCACAGTTTGTAGGACATTAGTTTCAGACTCCAATGGCAACAAATCATTCTCCAACTTGTCAGTAGGGTATTTGTACCAGATTTTAGAGCGCAATTCTTTTTTACAACACATTTTCTTATCATATTTGCAATTTCTAAAATACTTATCTGATTCACATCACAACTGTCAATAGAATTAACTTTACTTTCATATATTTTGTTCCCGTACCATCAAATTTTTCATCATGATGTAGTTTAAGAGTAATCAAGTCTTGATATGTTGCATAGAAATATGAAAAATAGAGGTTAAATAAGAAAATGAATGCTATAATTTAGTATTCGTAAATAAATGAAAAGGATAATGAGCAATATTAATAATCAAGAAATACAACATATATTCCTACTATACATGGTCATGACAAAAGAAGAATATTGCATGGACAAGACTATAAAGTATGATCTATATAGTTGTACTCAAGTTAGAATATATTTTATAATTGAATCAAGTGTTAACTACTTTGTTTAAAACTTCAGGTTCTATACTAAATGCTCGCAAATGAAGCTTTTGAGAAAATGTGACATACTAGAAGAAAGATATAGTAGAGGAAAGCTTGTTAATTACATGTTTTTCAATGCTTTAACTTCTTGTATAACTTTAATAAAAGTCAATATGCATTTTTTTATTTTATTTAATAAATAACGTTTCTTTACTTACAAACTATAGAGAATATATTAGTAGTATTGTACACTTACGCCCTAATATTCTTTTGATGATGATGGGCAGCTGCAAGTCTACATTTTGATGATGCTAGGGATCACTCTAAAGTTTTAACTATCCTATTGTCATTACAAATAATGATTTCTATAGGAACCTGAAGTTGGTTAGTTTTATTCTAGGAGACACAATGTTTCAAAGTCATATCTACATGTTACAAGACAAACCTACATATTAGAAGATAAAGGAAAATATGTCAAGTAACGTCCAATACACTTAAACTAATCAAATATTAAATAACAAAATCAAGAATAAATAAACTAAATTTCAATAAAGTAATCAGAGTTATGCAAAACAAAGTACAAAATATAGTAAACCAAAGAAATAAGGTAAGCCGACAACAACACATGCCATATTTGATAACTCCAAAGGTATATGAAGTTTACAAAGATTCTACGCGACCACAACTGGGTTTATTGAAACCCTAGGTGTTTGCTGATTAATATTGATTATTGTATATTGTTATGGTATATTTTTGGATGTTGCTTTGCTTGTCTTAATGCAGGTATATGATTGTCCAAAGCTTAGAAGTTGAAGCTTTCAAACTGTCCAGATTCAATGCACCAGAAGGAAGAGATAAAAGGAAGGATGCCAGATGTAAATTCCAGCATGGAAAGTCAGTTTAATTGAAGAAATAAATCAAGAAATATAGGCTGAAGAATTTGAAAGCAGGAAGGAGTCAAGCAAAATTCAATGAGGAGTCTAATTCAAATTAAGAAGTTAAATTGTAAGTTATCTCCTTTTATTTAGGATATGTATTTGACTTGGCTTCTACTTGAAACAAGGGAACTGATTTTCAAAAACAAAAACCCTTTTATCAAATCAGAAAATGTTTTTAAAGAAACTTTGTTTGCTGATTCTCTCTTAACGGGAAAAATACTCTTTCAACTATCATCTCTGATTCTAAGCTAGAATTCACATGAGTGAACGTTGAAGACTGAACTTGTGAAGAATTAGTCTCCATCTTTCTCTCAACTGATATTCATAGCCGTTTGAAGATTTAATATAAATATAGATGATCTGGTTTTTAAGAAAAACACTGATACACAACTCAGAGCTTATATTTTCCATCTAAACATTTATCTCCAGAATCCTTGTCAATTCATATCTTATATATTTGTGAGATAACCCTAGTTGAGTTGTAATCTTATTTTTATTTCTCGAGATTAAGAGTGTATCATCTACTGTATTATCTCAAGGAGCTGTGTGCTCAAGGGTAACCTGTTTAGTCACAAGCGAACCTAATTAGTCTGTAAACAGGTTTAGTTTAGGACTGTTGGTTCATGAAGACACCTATACAGTTGGCTGTATTGAGTGTGAAGTTGTATTATTAATCTGTAATCGGGAGAATTAAGTATTAATAATACAATATCTTACCACGTTGGTAAGGGACTAGGACGTAGACCAGTAGGGTTAGGGTCGAACCTGGCTAAAAGTTCTTGGTGTGCTTTTCTTTACTGTCTTTAATTTTTTGCATTATTTTATACGTTCTGCTACATTCACAATTTATGTACTGGTAAAGAAATTGGTTACACTTAAGCACACTGACTGCACATTTTGTTAAAGACTGATATTTGGAAAACAACCTGTTGTTTTACAAACACTCTGCTGTATTTGGTAAAACTTAAAATTTTATCATCTTTATTAGAAAAATATATTCAAACCCCCCCCCCCCCACCCCCTTCTAGGTGCACTTTCATTTATAAGCTTATACAAATATAGAAGTTAATTTTTTATCATAATCAAATGTAGTACAAACGAATCTTCATACGTACCTGAGTAGTTAGGGCGTTACTTTTCCTCAAAACGATGTATATTACTCAAATCTCTCTTAAACCAGTCCATATTTGCACTTAATTAAAATCCATATCTAGGGTTTTTGAAATTGCCAAATTTCTTTCTTTCACTGCTTAGGTTTATGTGTTTTGAGAGAAAAAATTGATTACTATGTTAAAATATCTTATTTACTCTGTTTATTAATTTACCTTTCTGTACACGAGTTTATTTTATTTTATTTTATTAATGCTAACGGTTCCGTTAGCATCACTTGACTGTAGCCACCTTTTTAAAATATGGAGATGAACTCTGAACGTCGATATACAATTTGAAAAGATTAGCCACCGTAGCCACACCGTATCAGAGACATTGGACAAATCCAGCCACCGATATACAAATTACTCCTTAGAACATTTACTACAGCTTCTTTATCCATGTTTCTAAACTAAATTTTAACGAAGCGTGATTAAATTATCACTCCAATAGACTCCTAAGGGACTTTTTAATTTTTAATAGTTGTCTTCGCCTCCTCAATAATAAAGAGAGTATCTTCCTCCTCTATTCGTTCTCTTAGTAATATTTTATTCATAGTTTTATCTAGGGATAAACAAAAGAACTAACAGTCCAGTCTTTTGCCAGTCATGATTGTGACCAGTCTTTTGACTATCAGTCCAGTCCAGTTTTTTGTCTCAACCAGTCCCAGTCCAGTTTAAGTCCTTATATGAAAATAGGGACTTGTTGAGGGCTGGTCCCAGTCCTTGGACCAGTCCAGTCCCGGTTCAGTCCTAGTCCCGGTTCAGTTTAGTCTCGGTTCAGTCCCGGTTCAATCCCAGTCCAGTCCCAGTCCAGTCCCAATCTTTTATATATTTACTACTTAAAGTTAAAAGAATTTGAGATTTAATCATGAGCCAACAATTTTATACACGTGGGATAGTGTTAATTTATTAAATATATGAATAATATGATATATATATATATATATATAATAATTTAAAATTTTAAATACATACTTCTATACAATTATTTTATAACTTATATATAAATAATAAGATTGTAGTTAAAACTAGTATATTTAAGAAAATAAACAGATATGGAAAAAGAGCTTTTTCATCTAGCATATACCGGTTCCCTCGTTTTGAGGTTTCACTCTGACCTTCTCCTAGTTCGGAAACTACAGGAGGTGATCTCAACCCTCACTATAAGATAATGATTTCACTATATCCTGAAAGTGAATTAAAAGTCCACTTATTAAAAGTATTAGATCATTTTCTATAAATCAGTCTCAGTAATGTTGACCAGTTTTTTGACCAGTCTTTTTATTATATATCCAGTCTTTTCTTGGTCTTCTTCCAGAAAATTAGGACTACCGAGACCAGTCCCAGTCTTTTTAAAGACCAGTCCTTCCAGTCTTTTTACAATCCAGTCCAGACCGTCTTTTCAGTCCAAGTCTTTTTGTTCATCTCTAAATTTATCAATCTCTTTTTAACTTGTTTTTATTAGTTTTATATTTCTTACGTAGTAACTTTAATAATATAATACATACAAGAAATGGATATAGAGAGTTTTATCAGGAATAGACAGTTGTACCGGATATTACATTTAGAGCACCTCCAACAGCCACTTAGTCAATTCCTCAAAAATAATATAAACAGTCAACTCTCAGTTAACTCTTATCTATATAAGACATATCATCTCCAAGAACACTCTCCATATTTGCTCTTTACATATTTATCTATTATTATTTGCAAGTAGAATCACAAAATTCAGGAACATTAAAGATAAAAAAAATTGTGAGAATAATTTTTGTTAATAATATATTGAAATAGGGAGTGGAGAAAACTCCTTAACAATGAGGAGGAAGAAGAGGTTCCTAACAATTTGAGGAGAAGTTAAGAGTCTCTTGGAGTGCTGATTTGTTAAAAACTCTTCAAAATTTAACTTAGAAGCTAAAGAGAGAAGTCTCGGAGATGCTCTTAGGAACTAATATTTTATATTATTCTTAAGAAACAATTATGAGGCTATTAGAGTTGCTGTTAGGCCATATATATTCTTTACATCATTATTTTCTGACTAGGTCATGAATTGTTTTTACGGCATACAAGATCGAAAAGAATGCATTGGATGGATGCAATGTCCGATTTGAGATTCCACAGAGCGGCCCTTTCTCAAACAAGGTAGGTGCTCGTGGGACGGGAGTTGTCGCAGTAAAGGTAGATTACCTAGTTTCTTCTTTTATAAGTTTCAACTGGGAATGTGCCTATATATGAGTCTTTTTGTATCCCGCAGGAATGAACTAAGATAGGAACCAGGACAGGGAAAGTGGGATAGTGAACCCTCACGTATAATTTTTGTTTGCTCCATACCCACCCCATACCCCCATCGGGATCTTTAGTTGATTCTCATCCCCGTTTCCATGGGGATTTCGCCCCGCCCCACATGGATTTTGTCCCGCCCCACCCCGTCTCATTTGCGCCACTTTATTTCATTAATATATTTTTTAATATTCAATTTTTTTTGTTATATAAATACTATATAAAATATTTAAATAAATGACAAAATAAACATATAACATTTATGTGCATATAAGTTTTTGTAGGTGTACCAAAATCATATTAATTAATAAAATATATATTCTTAAATATTTTAATGTTTAATAAATATATAAATATAAAAAATATTATATATATTATATCGGGTCGGAGATTCTCGCGGGGATTATATAAATCTCATATACGTCCAATATCCCCACGGGCAAAACAATAGTTCCACATCTCCGCCCCATTCCCCATATTAACGAAACAGAATTGCTCCACTATGAACGGATTAATGATGTATTATTTATTTACCCCGCCCTACTGATAAGCCTAATTTTAAGAATGAGTTTGAGTCCAATCCATTGGATATAATGGTACGGTAAAAAAGGAATACTAATATCAACATTGATTGACTATAATGTTGAAAAATTATAATTTACTTTTTTATATTTATAACACATATTATATGATGTCATTTTATATATTATTATTTTAATAATTTTTTTTAATTCTCTTGTCATCTAATCTTAGTAAGTATTATAGCTAATTCTTATAAAAGAATATATTTAATTTTTAATTAATTATTATTTTATATTATTTAACTAAATAAGATATATTCTTTTAATACCTAGTTGAATAAAGATTATATAAAATATCAAAATATATTTTTCATTATATAATATAATAAATTTCATACACTCAATTTGTAACTGAGAATAAGTTATACTATTAATAAATAATTCTTGGACTTTATATTTTTAAAATATTCTTAACTGTTAACACAGATGCAATAAATATAATATTATAAAGATAGATTCAAAATTTAAGCGACAGCAACTACGATTTGCTTGTTGAGATATGAAGAGTATATTTTAGAGTGATATATTTATCAAAAATAATTAATATTTATAAATATTTTGACTCTTTAAAAAAATTATTTATTTTTGCTCCTTTTAAAATATATAAACATGTTATAATTATTAAAAGAGATATTCTCTACAAAATTACATTGATATTAAAACACTATTATAATTTATATACTAATATATATATGTATATATATGTATTAATATATATAGGTAGTAAAACATATATTACCTTAAACATTTTTTTATATATATTACAGTGAATCGGAATAAAGTTCATATATACAAATATGACTGTTTATGAAAGATCACTAAATTATAAGTATTTATAAAATTATATTAAGTTGATGATCTTCCATAAACATCACCTCATTGTAAGAACTTGAATGAGTTGAAGAATTGCATATATCTCAAAATTGTTGAGGTATATATAGTGTGAAAATGAGGGTTTTTGGAGTAGTATTTATGACCATTTTTTTCTTAGGATAGTTGGACGTCACACGTTGGAGGGTAATAGGGTGGAGGGCAACGGGTGGAAGGTAATCCGCCGATTAATCATAAATTCCTAATAATTATGGTATATATATAATACTTTATATTTTATTAATATTTAAAAAAATTATTGATTTTATTTAATTAATTACTATAAATTTATTATTGATTTTATTTTGTAGAAATTGTACTTAATTAATTTTATTTATATAATACTATTTAAAATTTTTAATATATTATGTATTTTTAATATAATTATTATAATTATAAATAAAATAATATTGAAATATTTTTTAATATTTTTATATAAAATTATATTATAAAATTTAATATATTAATACATATGTGCTTCTACTGTGAATAGTTCGTACTACTACTGTGAATAAATTTATTGTAAATCAGAATAAAGTTCATATAAATAGATGACTGTTTATGAAAATCACCAAATTATAAATATTTAGTTGATGATCTTCCATAAACAGGATCTTATTGTGAGAACTTAAATTTTCTTATACTTTACACTTCCAAAATTTTATAAAATTGGCGAGGTATATTATATAATGTGAAAATAGAGTTCTTAAAGTAGTATTTTTTTTTTCTACGGTAGTAGGAGGGTAATGGGTTGGAGGGTAATGAATGGGTAGGGCACCAGTTAGAAGGCAGTCAGTAGCAGATATATTGGCACACACATGTTAAATATTTAGATTTTTGTAGTTGGCAAACATTTTCTGTTTTCTGGTTATACGGTAGTAGGTGATATTAAACCTGCAATTATGATATTTTATAATATCTTAGACTGTTACTTAATACTAAGATTATATAAAGATAAATAGGTAAATAATTATTGTTTAAAATATTTATTGAAAGTGCACCTAGAGGGGTGAATAGGTGTTTACTAAAAATAATGTCCGATTTTAATCTTTACCAAAAGCAACAGACTGTTTTTATGAACAGTCCTTAATTGTGCAGTCCTTAATTGTGCAGAAGTAGTGTGCCGAGTTGTGTTTCAGTTAATTTAGCAATAATGACAATGTAAAACAGTATGCTAAATATGCAGAAATTAAAGAACAAGAACACAAGCAATTTTAGCCAGGTTCGACCCCTAATTCCCTAATGGTCTACGTCCTGGTCCCCTACCAACGTGGTAGGAGATTGTATTATTAATCAATATATAATATCCCAATTACAGAGTTAGTAATACAACTTCCTTCTCAAAGTAACATGTTGGCGTTTCCCTGAACTTCAGATACTAGAACACCCCTGTTCACTTGATCTCGGCAGTTCCCATGGAGCCTGGCTGCAACACCTGTGAGCACTTGCTCCCTTGAAACAATTCCAACAGTTACACACTAATTCTCACAAAGAATGAATTTTAAATTTACAACTCAACTAGAATGCTCTCTCTCTTTTCTATATGTATATATATTATATCAGAGCTGAAGTTTAAAAGAAACAGATGAACTTTTTAAATCTCAGAGTTGTGTATGTGTAGCACCATCGATTTTCAAAACCAAACTTTCTATTTATACTCAAAGTAACCGATGGCTACACATGATTTTGTTGAGAAGAGAAAGCATATCAGAAGTATTCAAAGCTTGCTTCTCTCAACCGAAATCCATGGCTGAACTAGGTCAAAAAGATTTGTTTGGAAAAGATTTGAAAATATAAGTTTTGTATAAATCCTTTTCTATATTAAAAACTCTTGTACAAGTAATTTTCTGATTTTATAAGAAGAGTTTTTTTTAAACAAGTAAATCAGCTCTAATATATGCATATATATCTATATAGATTAGTTTGAGAGCTTACATAGAAATATGACTCCTAAATACCACCCACTCCTAAGTTATAGGAGCTTTTGAATAAATCCTGACGAGGTCTTCTTTCTTCAGTTTTTCCAAGTTGCTGAGCTCTTAAAACTGCTTCCTGGACTTGGGCCTTGTGCTGAATAACTTCAATTTAACTTCATATTTCGGCTGCACATTCACTGCATCTGGACATCATGTTGTTTTGTTGACTGCACTTGAACACAACACACTATTTGCTCCCGGCAGCTAATAACTCATGTCTTAAACCTGCAGAAAATCAAAACAAGGCAATACAAACCACAACACATAAATATTTCATCATCTTCAATAATTAAAGTTTCATTTATAAGTATAGACACAAGTGAACAAGTAGACCGCATCCACATGTTAAATGGCGGCTATATATTATTATAATATTATAATATATTATATGTTATATTAGATTAAAATTACAGTCTTTTCGTTATTTTTATGAAAGAAATTACTGAAAACTAAGTGGAATAAACTTATATTTTAAATAAAGTCTATTGAAACTCCATAGCAAAGATGAATAAAAAATATAAGATAACTATATATTTTTTAAATTTATCAATGGGAAAACAATTGCAGAATTTTTTTAATAATTTAATAAAATTAAAATTACTAAATTTTATTTATTAATAAAAATATTATATAATATAAAAATTAATAATTATGAATTTATCTATAAAATAACAATTTATTTATAAAATAACATTTTTTAAAATAACTAAATATATTTTTAGATAATATTTAATATATAAATTTTTTATTCATATTTGTATTTAAGAGAATATAAACTTTTACTTAATTATAACATATTTAATTAAATGTATTTTTTAAAATAGATTAGTATTATAAAAATAAAAAATTTTAGTGATTAAATATATACTAAACATTTGATACAAAACATTATTAATTAATATGGAAACTTGTCAAACGAGGGTTGAATGCAAGTTTAATTTTTTTTTCTGAATTTTTAAATTTGTTTATCAAATTTGTGAAGGTTTAGTGAGAGTGTATAGATTCAATAAAAGAGATTGAGTGAAAACAGATAAGTAAAAACAAACAGATTATCAATAATATATATGTTATATTGATAAAAATTACGTTTATCCTTGCCCAAGGAAATACTTTTCTCCAAGAATTAGAGCTTCAAAATTTTCACACTACAGAACACAAATCTCTCTCTGGCTTTATATAATGAAAAAAACTTACAAATAAAGTAAAACTATGGAAACTATACATTGGCACAATGTTTTCCTAAATCGGCAGTGAGACATAAAAGGTGCTATCACTGCAACTTCCCAAATCTAACAACTTGAACTTTTGTTTGTTTCTTTTGACTTTAGTGGTCCCAAACAAAAAGTACTTTCTGCTTTGTATTAATCTACCAGGTTTGTTGATCCTAAATCTTTAGTTTAGAAAAATGTGTGCTCATTAGCTGTACTTTGTCCCCAAGTTTAAGGTTCTTCCAAACTAGTCACTTTCATTGTTTGTACTTTAGCCATTTTGAATTTGAACTTGATCCGCAGTTGCAGTGAGACGATATTGAGCTTGCAATGAGATGGAGACTAGGTATCAATGAAAGCAGACTAGGCCTGCCAACTCACTAAGTCACTCCATCCTTCTCTTATACTGAATCTTAATTGTCACTGCATATGCAAACCTTTTTCCAATTCTAACTCTATGACTAAAATACAAAGTAAAACATTGACTACTACCTGTACAATGCTTATTAAATTGTAATAGCCAAATCAAGTATGTGAGGCAATCAAGTCACTGCAGTATTTATTGTTTTATTAACATGCAGTGAGATTATCCTCAACTATTTATAATATGTACAAGTATAAAGAATTTTACTCTGTGTGTAAAACAATGACCTATGCAGTGGTTTAGTACATCATCATTTGGTATTTCTAACAATCTCCCCCTAAGGTAGTTTTCAACACAATGCCTACCTTTCTAAAATAAATACCAATGATGATGTCAAAAGTAAATATAATAAAGAATAATTAATCACATATATACAAAGAACTGCAAAACTTTTCAACTCCGTCAAATTTTCAACTTCATTGTATTTTACAAGTAACTTTTCTACTCATCCTTCGTCAATGCAACTAACAGTTCATAATATACAAAGTAACTATTCATGTTAAGTACAAATAACAGAAAACATGCAGTGAATTTAAAATTGTACAAAAGATAAATTCACTGACCTAAGGCTCTAAGCCTTTGAGATCAGCTTATAGTGAGAGAAATGAACTGCATCCAAGGAAAGTCTCTAAGACTTAGATCTTTTTGGCAAAGACTCCCATCCTTCAGTTGGTTTGGAAAGATTTCCAAGCCACTCCTTTGCTTGTTTTTTCATTCCTATTCCTGACCTGTCAAAGTAGCTTCATGGATTTTTAACTCCAATATCTTTCCTAACTGGTAGAATAATCACCTCCTTGGCCTTTATACTTTTCAGATCTCCAGAGATCAGAATACTCATTTGAAGATATTTAAATTTCTTTCTTCCTTAGAGCACTCTAATCAGATATTCAAGTTATTGAACAGAATAAGTTCATCTATTCTCTTTTTATTCTTCTTTCACTACTGAACCATCAGCTTCAATCCACTCAATAGTTTGAGCTGCCGAATTCACTTTGGTTTTGAAGTAGTCCTTCTCAAATTCAGCTGACTCCAGCCTTGCAATTACCTCATCAATCTCCCTCTTGAAGTCTTCAGTCAGCTTGTGATTGGACATCGGTAAACCCTTAAGTCTTAAGAGCATCTTTTTGTCTAGAGATTTGACCCAGACCTGATCTCTGAATTCCAAGCCTCCTCTATCTGTTGTGCAGACCATAAGAGGTTATTTGGCATTGTTGATTGATACCTTTATTAACTTAGTTGGCTTGAAGAATCTTTCCTCTTTCTCTCTTCTCATCAATTATGCCCGTTTAGGAGATAACTTCCTTTTACTTGGCCTTGTCACTAAAGAGCTTCTCACTGAAGGAACTAGAGAAACTGAAGTGCT
>JAUEJK010420875.1:0-14278 GCA_032274865.1 Eryngium alpinum
GTCCCTATTTATATGAATACAATTTGATATCTAGAGTTGGTTTTTGAATCTTGCACGTATATCTCTCTTTTACCCAGTCTTCCCCCTTATCTCGGAGCATTATCCTCAGTTTGAATTCATATGGGAACCACCTCCAACTGCACAACCACGTTTTCCTAATTTTAAGGCTATCTGACTGGGTCAAAACTGACTGCAGTCGTCCAACTGATAACTTGTGCACCCGTCCGTTCAAATTAACTGCCATCCCTAATTTTACTCCATGTTGACCGAGTCAAACTTTGACTTGGTCCTAGCTTGTCCAGCCGTAGGTTTGTACTGTCGAGTGTAATCAATCGTTGGTCAGCTCCGTGTGCCTACACATGTACAGTCGTCAGCAATAATCACAGTCGTCAGTTATAATACAGTCGTCAGTGTAAAATCTATACTTAGAAAATTCCACCCACAACAATATATACAGTAATAATAATATTGTAAAAATTATTTATCACACTAAATTGAATTATTAATTAGGTAATTAGGAAATAACTAATTTATTAATACAATTTTTTATATTAAATATTATGTAATATATTATATTATATATTATATTAAATTTGTTACTATAATAACTATATTAATAATTTATTAATAAAAAAGATTGAAAATAAATATTTAATATAAAAAATTAATAAAGGAACTTCCAACAATTAATTAAGAATTAAATCAGAGTGATAATAATAATCATAAGGGTATCTTATGATTTTGGAGGTTATTTGAGTCTGTAATTTTTAAAGAATAAAAAAAAATTGGAGATAGAATTACCTAATTTCACATATTTATCTAATAAGGATAAATTATAAAATGGTGGAGTAAAATATTTTTAAAATTATAAATAATATCATTTTCATATTAATTTTGTAAATATATATTAAACTTTATTATTATTGTTATATCTAAATTTTTTTCGATCTCTAATTATTTTATTAGTTAAAATTTTATATTCCTCGTTCATTAATTTTTTTTTCTAATAACTTGCAATAAATTATTTAACAAAGATGTTAAAAACGTAAGTTTGACCTACGACAAAAATTGACATAACAACAAATCAATGATAGACTCTTCACATAGAGATTATTTCTATTAATTAATTCTGACATATCATTAAAAATATGTTATAATTCTTTATTATTCTTATTATTAAAGAAAATCGGACCGTTTACACCATGGAATAGGGTCCGTGATTTTACATCCCATCTCGTATCGTTGAATTATTAAATGGACGGCTGTGATGAACTGACATCACATCATCTACACCCTAAAATATAAATTAAGGCCGACCATTCCACTACATAATATAGTCGGAGTCTAATTATTGCATTAAAAAATGTAAATATAGATAATATAATTATTTGGGTATAATTTTAGGATTTAGAAGTTATGATATAAATTTAATCATAAGATTTCACATTAGTTTAAATTGTCAAATATAATAATACAATAATTTTCATGAATTGATAATCGTTAATTATTTATTTTAATTTAAATTTAGGGGTTAGTATTAGATATACGCTTAGAGTTACAATTGAATTGTTTAAATTTAATTTACATTGTCAAATATATTATGTATCATTATTAGTAAATTAATACTTAATTAGTAGTTCCAATGAATATTTGAATTAGTAGTTTAAAAGTCAGTGTAGAATATATAATTAAAGTTATAGTTTAATTGTGTGATAAAATAAAATATAATAATAATTATAGATAAAATTAAACTAAAAACTTCTTTTTGTTAAAATTAGATAATATATTGAAAAAATATAAAATAATATTTATAATAAAATAAATTTCCTTTTATTAAATTTATTAAATATTTTTATATGTGATAAAATCCAACATAATAATACTTAGTAGTTATTATTTACTATATAAATAAATATTAAATAATTAAATATTAAATTTTCTAGATGATATTGAAATATAACTATAAATAATAAGATTTTATAAAATATTAAAATTAATTTATTATATAAAATAAATTAATATTTATTTTAGTTTAGTAAGAAGATTATTTCTCCCCCACTGCTGCATTATGTAGTAGTAGAGGTGGACTTAAATAATATAAAATGGGATATCCACCGGTTTAAGTCATTACCGCTGGACGTGGTATTAAAAAAACAACGAGTTTGGCGGAGGTTTTAATTCCGATAAGGTTTCGCCACGGCGGCGGTCTTCACCTCATTCAATTCAGATTGTAGTCTCTACGACGGCGATCTTTACCGCGTTTAATCCAGATTGCAATATTTGAATACATTGTTTACCAGCAAATGTGGGAGAGGAGCGATGTGTTCAAATATAAAACCTAATACTAACAAGTATAAGTTGGCACATGAGTGTCACGTGATTTTTTTAATTCTCGTTATATAATGCGGCGGGGGAGCGATAATTTTTTAAACAAAAGTGATTTTTTGGATCCCGCTACTTTATGCGTTACTTTATGAGGTGGGGGAACAGATATGCTCATTCCAATAAGGGCCCAAATCTAATACAACTACTTAGGTCCAATAACTAAAGCCCAAACAAAGATCCAAATCATCATGTTGGGCCAGGGCAACTCAAGCGTAATCCATCACATGGGCCAAGGCCACAAGGCCTGCTACATATATCAATCGTCCGCGCGGACGCGCGCATACCACGTGGACAGCTACTTGGACGAGCAGACGAGAGATTACGAGGTCCGCGGTGGAAATCCACCATCCGCGCGGACCTACATCCAACATACGTACGCGCAAACGAACTTCTCCACTCACGGACACCTCTCGACGGACCGAGCTACCACATAGACAGAGGAAGCCATCCATGTCACGTGCCTCGTACGCCGCTCCTGTCAACATCACCCACGTGGGTGGCACGTGACATCACGTGCCACGCACGTGGGCATGTATCTATAAATACCCATTCACTTCCAATGGTAAAGGGGTTAGGAAATCTACACTGTTCAAACACGAGAATCGCTCTGACTTCTCTCTACTTTCTCTCTCTAGAGTTTGACCGGAATTGTCATCCTTTCGCCGGAGGTGTCCCGGAGCCGGCGAGGCTCCGCGTGACATTGTTTTGCAGGTCCGAAGACTTTACCCGGATCCTAGGCGTAACTTGGACCAGAAAGTAGACCCGGACGAGTTTGAGCGTTATCATTTTGGCGCTAGAAGAAGGGCCTCTCCTAAGCTCTCCACCAGCTCTTCCGCTTGGCGGTGATTAGTACTTAACTTGACCATCGAACAAGTTAACATCCAATCACCCCCAAGAGACAAGTCCGCACACGGACAAGGACTCGACATAGAACACTTGGATGTTTAAACACTCGAGAACATACCGTAGCATTGAACGAATATGGTGATAGAAACTAGGAGTACACACTCCCGGAGGGACCCAAACTTGGATGACCCTTGGCACCCGGAGCACCCGGATCATGTGGACATTGACCACGATCAGTCGGATGGTAGCCACCATCCCCTCACTTCTGCGGATCTGCACGGATGGCTAAATGACTAGCGCCGGCGGAATCGGAAGCGCCGCGAGGGCGAGAAACGCCCCATGACAAAGGGCACTACTTCAAGGCCTCCCGTCTCCCGGGCGGACGACTATAACTGGTCGGAAAGAAGCCGCTAAACGGGCCGCCATGGCCGAATTCACTGCCGGCTTGATGGCCGCATTCGCGACCTTCCTCCAAACATTGGCACAACCCAATGCAGAGGCACAACCCCTCAACGAGGCAAACCCCGACGTTGAGGATGGACCGAAAGAGGACTCAAGAGCCTCCGTAGTGAGAAGATATCAACCCAGCCGGCTGGCTCCTCAAGAGAGCCAGAGCACCCAAGGCACAACATGGATCACCACCGTGATTATACATGGCAATACTACCGCGATCACCCGGATGCAAGTGATCTATGGAGGCAATTGGAGCACAACAGGGGCAATTGTGAGGGCGAGAGGGAGGCCTCACATCGCTCCCGCCGCATAATCATCCACAACAATCGAGCGATCGCGTTCTCATACCAGCCAGCCCGACCGAACGCGCTCTCAGAGGGATCACACACCTAGTGTGATTCCCTGACATCATCATGGGCCGCCTCCGCCGTTGGCGGAAATAATCTGGCAAAACCAAGAGCTCAAGCAGTAGATGTTCCTCCTCACAAGGAGTTAGAGGGTGAGGAAGTTTGTGCAGCGTCCGAGGATCCTTTCACGGATCGACTTACTTCCCTCCCCAAGGAGGCCAAGAAGAAACCGCACTTACAGATGTATGACGGAAATTCGGACCCAAATGATCATACACAATTCTTTGACCAGCAGATAAAGATGGAGGATTACAATGACCGGCCAAGAGCTTTGACTCTTGGGAGGAATTCTGTTCGGCATTCCTTAGGAGGTTCCGCACGAACCGTCGGCATGACATCCACTCGGTCTCCCTAGAGGCCATCGTTCAAAGACCAGGGGAAAGTTTGAACGATATTCTGAGGTTCAAGGAGGGAGTGAACCTTGTAGACAATGTAAACGAAGGGACGACAATCGGTGCCTTTCAAAGGGGTTGGACACTTAGAACTACAAGCAGTATGTCTTGGATATAATCAAGAAAGACACCCAGAGCTTGGCAATGGTCTATGCCATAGCCTCCGATTACATAACCGGAGACAATGCTCTCCAATCCATGAGAGAGGCCAGAGGGCTTTCCACCCCCGCACCATAAAGATAAAAAGCAGAAGTATGGGCACAATCCCAACCAAAACTCCACTACCACTCCAGTCCAAATTATATCTTCAACGCCCCCACCAGCTGCTACGGATTCTCCATCCGCCCGTAAGGACGTTCGCAGTCGCTTAGGAACCCCTAAGGCCCAATCAAAGCCTCAGAGGGAGTGGGCCAAGTTCATAAAGAACTACACCACCATGTTGGCGGAGCTCTCCAAGCTTATGCAGGTGCCAGCCGCCCACAGGGATCAAATTAAGAGGTGCGAATACCACGAAGATCATGGGCACTTAACGGAGGATTGCACTCCTTGAGGTACTTTCTAGAAGGATTAGCGAAGAAAGGGAAAGTAAATCAATACCTCCTGACTGAGAAACAGATAGTCCCCGCTCCCACCGCTGAAGACAAGGGGAATCCGGAGCCCGAGTCCTCCACCGCTCATGTCTATGTTATTGGACCAAGGCCAGAGATATGCAACGTCATTACCTTCTCTGACGCGGACTACGAAGGTATTGACCCAGATCACAAGGAGACTTTGGTAATCACCCTATCCGTGGATGGGTATGAGATGAAAAGGACAATGATAGACAACGGGGCATTCATCAATATCATCTACAAGCACGCATTGGATAAGATGACGGACCTATCCCAGAATATGGAGCCACATGTGGAGTCATCACTCTATGGGTTCAGTCACTACTCAGTGCCAGTGCTAGGCACCATCCGCCTACCAGTAAAGTTTGGTACATAGGACAAAGTGGTAAGGCACACGATAACCTTCCGTGTGGTGGGCAGAGCATCCCCCTATAACATCTTGATTGGGCGACCTCATATGGGCAATATCCTCCATCGCTCATTTGAAGGTCATGTTTCCTACCCCTCATGGTGTAGGCACTCTAAGGGTGGATCCGGATGTAGCCGCACGATGCTACAAGGCGACAGTGGCCATGGGGGAAACATCACAAACCAACAGGCAAAAGGCCATAGCCAAGCAAAAGGCTGAGTCCGCCCCTATCCGCTCTTCCAAAAGAACAACCAAGTGCTAGTTGCATCGGGCACAGATAGAAATTCAAAGGCAAGAGAAAAAGGCTCGCCTCCAAGAGCAAGGGCAGTGAATGATGGTAAGTAATGCCATGCATCCGCCCCCTTGAATCAACCCGTCCTGCACGAACGCCTTAATGTCCTCTAAGGATATTTGCCCGTTCCCCGCGGACGTCAACCAGTCCTCCGTGGACTTCACTCCGTCCCCCGTGGACGCCGCCTTCCCGGATGGGGTCTTGTTCCCTCCAAGTATTCAACCCTCTAAT
Organism: Eryngium alpinum; assembly: GCA_032274865.1. Taxonomy (NCBI): domain Eukaryota; kingdom Viridiplantae; phylum Streptophyta; class Magnoliopsida; order Apiales; family Apiaceae; genus Eryngium; species Eryngium alpinum. The sequence goes on from JAUEJK010420875.1 coordinate 6,027, forward strand.
CCATACTCAGATCCCCCTGAGTATCAACGACCGTCAGCGGTCGAGGAAACAGAAAAGATTGAGCTCATACCAGGGGACTCTAAAAAAACTATAAGCATCGGAACCGGGCTGCAACATGCCCTCAAGGAAGAATTAATCCATCTCCTCCATAACTATGTGGATTTCTTTGCATGGTCCGCCGCAGACATGCCAGGCCTCGACAAATTCGTGGTCATGCATAGACATGACGTGGACCCCCTTTGCAAGCTCGTCAAACAGAAGAGAATGGTGTTCGCCCTAGAGAGGCAAGAGGTAATTGATGAAGAAGATAACAAACTCCTGGCTGCGGACATCATTTTCGAGATCAAGTATGCGGAATGGTTGGCCAATGTTGTGATGGTCAAGAAGCCCAATGGGAAGTGGCGGATTTGCGTGGACTACATGGACCTCAACATGGCTTTCCCCAAGGTTTCATATCCTCTGCCTACCATCGACCAACTCATTGATGCTACATCCGGCCATACAATACTTAGCTTCATGGATGCCTTCGCGGGATACAATCAAGTACCAATGAATCCGGAAGACATCCCCAAGACTTCATTTATTACCCACAGAGCTGTGTATGCCTACAAGTTTATGCCTTTTGGACTTATCAATGTTGGAGCTACATACCAGAGGCTCATGAACAAGATCTTCAAATCACAGCTCGAGTGCAACATGAAGGTTTATGCGGATGATATGATAGTAAAGTCCCTCATGGTGGACTCCCACATTGCCGATCTGAAAGAGTGTTTTGAAAACCTCCGCGCGGTTGGGATGAAGCTCAACCCGGCTAAGTGTACTTTTGGACTTGAAGCGGGCAAGTTCCTAGGGTTCCTGGTTAGCGACAGGGGGATAGAAGCTAATCCTGACAAGATCAAGGATGTCCTAGAGATGAAAGCTCCATGGACGCAAAAGGATGTACAAAAGCTTACCGGACGGTTGGCAGCCCTCCGCCAATTTATCTCCAAATTGGACGAGCGTTCCCTTCCTTTCTTTGAGATCCTCAAGGGAGCGAAGAACTCTAAGTCCTTCCAGTGGACGGACAAATGCCAAAGGTCGTTTGAAGGGATCAAGCACTACCTCATCTCCGCCCCTGTTCTCACAAAGGCGCTCCCCGAGGAGCCCCTCTTTCTCTATCTCTCGGCGGGGCCGTTAGCAATTAGTGTCGCCCTCATCCGCGAGGAAGACGGTCAACAGAGGCCGGTGTACTACGTAAGTCCAGTCCTAAAGAATGCGGAGATAAGATACCCCAACTTGGAGAAATTTGCATTCGCCCTTGTCATGGCCAGCCGCAAGCTAAGGCATTATTTCTAAGGGATAGAGATTAAGGTGGTCATGGACCAGCCTCTGAGGAAGATCCTCCACAAGCCGGACATCTCCGGACGGATCGTGAATTGGGCTATGGAGCTTAGCTAATTCCAATTAGACTATGTGCCTCGCACTTCCATCAAGGCCTAAGCCTTAGCTGACTTCATCATGGAGTGCACGTTTCCTGAGCCCTGTCCGCCCGTATGGACGGATCCCCATACAATAAAATCCACGGACACTCCAACCGCCCTCAGGGCGCTCCCGGTATTGAGCAATTGCCAGAATCTTGGCAACTCTTTGTGGACGGATCGGCCACAGTTGAGCGAACTGGAGCATGAATCATCTTGACAAGCCCCCACGGCTTCACCATCCAACAGACACTTCGATTCAAGTTCAAGGCAACAAATAATCAATTCGAGTATGAGGCTCTCTTGGCCGGTCTCCGCCTCTCCAAGAGTTTGAAAGTGGAACACATCCAAGTCTATAGTGACTCCCAGCTCGTTGTTCGCCAATTACAAGGGGAGTATATGGCCAAGGATCCATCATGATCCGTTATCAGAAGTTGGCCAAGGAAAGAATGTCTGGCTTCCTGAGTTTCCGCCTCCAGCAGGTGGATCGCACGGACAACATCATAGCTAACTCCCTCTCAAAGTTGGCCATTTCGAATCTCGAGAAGCTAGATGGAGCAGTCTACTTAGAACATTTGGAGCATCCAAGCATCGAAGAGCATCTCCAAGTGTTGAACATCAATCAAGCAACCGACTGGATAACGCCCTATGTACAGTACTTCATCAATGGAACTCTCCCGACAGATCATAAGGAAGGCAAGTCACTTAAAGCTAAAGCAGCCAGATTCTACTACTTGGACAGAGTCCTCTACAACAAAGGCTTCCATGATCCGCTACTCAAGTGCATAGGGGCGGATAAAATCACCCTCTGTATGTCAGAAGTCCACGAGGGAATGTGTGGAGACCAGATGAATGGAAAGTCACTCGCACACAAGATCATAAGGCAAGGGTACTATTGGCCAACTCTCTTCAAGGATTGCATTGACTACGCCCGAAAGTGCAAGCAATGCCAATTCTACAGCAATATGCATAAGCAAGCTCCAGTCCCTCCGTCCTCAATCTTCTCCCCATTACGCTTTGCAATGTGGGGATTGGACATTATGGGACCGTTCCCCTTGGCCCTAGGCTGCTTCAAATTTGTGACTAAGTGGATGGAGGCCAAAGCGGTTGTGAACATCAAAGAGCCGGACTACCGATTTTTTTTTTACGAACAAGTTATACTCAGATTTGGAGTCCCTCTCGTCCTTATCTCTAACAATGGACCACAATTCATCAGCGGCCCCTTCCAAGGGTTTCTATCGGACTTCAACATTGAGCACCAGACTTCATCCGTCTCCCATCCGCAGACAAATGACCAGGTAGAGGTCACCAACCGAAGCCTTGTTCGTGGGATGGAGAAGAGGCTCTTCGATGCCAATGACAAGTGGGCAGAGGAATTACCCAAGGTTCTTTGGTCCTATAGAACTACCCTGCGGACAGCAACTGGAGAAACTCCATTCAAATTGTGCTACGGCACGGAGGCAGTCATCCCAATTGAGATTAGTCCCCCCCCATTCCGAGTTATTCCATTCCGATTTGTCAACTATGTGGAAGCCACAAACTCGAACGGACTGAGAACTAATCTTGAACTCCTAGATGAGCTCCGCGACTAAACAGTGGTCCGCATGGCTGCCTACAAACAAAAGACAGCAGCCTTCTTTGGCAAGAAAGTGAAGCCAAGGCAATATTCAGAAGGTGATTTGGTCCTTAGAGCAACTGAAGTATCCGACCACACCAACCAAGGGAAGCTGTCCGCCAATTGGGAAGGTCCCTACAAAGTCACAAAGGTCATACGTCCGGGTACATACAAACTCGAACGCATGGACGACTCATAAATTCCCAACACATGGCACGGACTTAGACTCCGCAAGTTCTACCACTAGGCTTCTTAACGCTTAGTCTTTTTATACTATCTTTTGGTATTAATTTTGCCAATCTATAAGGCATCATTGTTCGATAAGTTTGTAGTAAGCCATGTAAATAATTTGCAGATTTATCACAAGTTATCAATTGGTCCGCCCGTCATGGGTCCGGCCGCTATTGGATCATATCCAAGTATCAATTCTATCATGGGGTTCGACCATGCTTCTCAATACCCGACAATCACAAGGACCATGAGCTCGGAGCTACAAGGTCTCATGCAGAATGCATAGGGACCACGATCCCTTAAGTCCTACAAATACAACTAGGGATAATCGCCACCCTAACAAAGGTGCGCGTACCCCCAACTTAAGGACTAGCATAAGTCCAAGATCCGCGAGGATTACAAAATACGCGGATTCGGCCTAACGAACCCGCGGACAAACAACCTAAGTGATCCTTTGTCTCCTAATAAAGCACACAGATACACTTTACCACTCTTAACACTTTAAATGAGTTGGTCAAAGTTATTAAGCCTTAGGCAATTTACACAATTTTTCCACTCTAACACTTTAAGTGAGTTGGTTAAAATCTTTTAAGCCTTGGGCAAACTTTTTAATTATACGGATGCGCTAAGGCCAATATCCGTTTATTATTTACTATTTAAACACTTAGTGTTGTGAAAGTACGTCTACATAAACAAAATGTAAGACAAAAATAACATCGCACGGAAGAGAACGAAGGCACTTGCATAAAATTAACAGAAATATTGAAATTTCATCCACAGATCCGGACTCCCGGACAAATCAAAGTATCAATACGGTTAGAAGTCTAAGAATGTGCAAAAGATTACATGGCCTAGTGTCCAATGCAAAAGATAAACATGGAAGGACTTCAAGCTTGGGCAGATCCATCATATGTGGCCTTCTTGGGGCTTCCCCACTTATGGCTCTCCGCGTCTTTGGCTTGTCCGATCTCCTCATCGCCCTCGGACTCCCCTGACTCGGATGACGATTCAGACTCGGACTCCTCAGCATCCTCAGGCTTACGGTAGAGTACATCTATAGGGATGTCATCCGGGCCAAAGGCCATCTCCGTCTCCGCCTCCCCAGCACCATTTGTCTCTGCCATCTTCGCCAGTTCGGCCGCCATATATTTAGTAAAGCCATACATCTCAGTGGACAGAGAGTTGCCTTCGCCGACGAAGCTCATACAGGCATCATACCCCATTACAAAAGACAGGCCAGCCTCCCGGTTGACAACCTGGGTGAAGGTCTTGCTCTTCATAAAGAGCTGCACGGCGCCCTGGTAGGCCTGTACGGATGAAAGCTCCTCCACCTTTGCCTTCATCTCAACAAGCTCCTTGTCCTTGGCGGAAAGCTCCGCCTTAAGCTCATCATTCTCTTCATGAAGGGCATCATTTACCGACTTGGCAGCCTCCAACAACATTGTTTGCCTGGCCAGCTCGTCCTTGGCCTTTTTCTCCGCCAAGAGAGCGTTATCACAAGTACCTTTCATGGACTATAGCTGGCCACTGAGCATCTGCGCCTCCATCTTGGAGCTCTCAATGTTGCGCTCAGACGACTCTATGTGCATCCTTTGATCGCGCATACGTTGAACGCTTCCACATACCATGGACACCAACTGCACGGATAACAACAAACTATATTACAACAGGTGAACAAAGAATGATCGGAATAAACTGGGTAACGGAAAAAGACTTACCTGCCCAGCTTGGACCTTAAGATGTCACTCAATTTGCTTATCACTCATGTCCGCATAGCTGGCCATGTCCTGTGGAATGGTGAATGCCTTCAGGCAGTCAAGGGGATTCTTAGTACTATTGGCCTCAGCCGCCAACCATCCTTCGTAGCCTCGGTTATCAATAGTGTACGTCGAATCCTCACCCGGACTAGGCCCCGTCAGCTCGTTAAGGCGCGGATGCACCCCGACAGTCAGGACTCCAGGAGCCACCTCGTTCTCCTTAAGCTCATAGTTCTCCGAATCCACACTTACCGGATTGAGAGCTGAGCTACTTTTGGGCACAACACTGGACTGAGGGGGCGGATTCTGAGCCTCGGACCGATGCTCCAGCACTTGGACATCCAAATCCGCCTGATGCACGACCAAGAAGGGATCCGGCTGCACGACCTCTTCTTTGACTTTTCTGTCACCCCACCAGATTTTTTGCCATCAAGGCACCGGTCGCCTATACTCATCAACATCATCTTTTTATCGCTTGTAGAGCTTGTGAGAAACTGCACGTAAACAAGGAAAGTTTAGATGTACGGACAATCAAAATACATGCATCAGGACAAGTATTAACACATAGAGCATACAGATAAATATCAGATAATCCAAATTTAAAGGTACAGACACTATACCTTAAGATTGTATTTGTAAAGGAAAGCCTTGTACCAAAAGATATCCTCGGGCCACAGCTCGCCAGGCTGCGCAACAAAATCACGGACCAATTGGACCTCCGCGTCCTCTAAGTACAATGGAGGCTCATTATATATTAGAAGTGCCATGTTCGGAACAAACTAGGCATCTTCATCCATCGGGGGCCAAACTTGGGCGCGAATCGCCAAAAGATATTATAAATGCCCTCATTGGCAGTCTTAGCAACGGAGTGCAAAGTCCAGAACAGACGCGTAGTCGGCTCAACTCCCTTCTCAGCACATCTAGCAATGAAGCCAGTAATCGAACAGATGTTGTTAGGGGCCACCTGGCAGAACGCGCACTTCAGAAAGTCTTTAAAGAGGCAATAAGTCAACCTATGCATTGGTAACCTAAAGCCTTACCTGAAGAATATAACTGGGATGTGCACCCATCCACCGGCCGGACGGTGGTAAGGACGCTCCTCGGGCGTCGGATAGCGCCACTCATACTTTGGGGGTATGTCAAAGACCCCGCGGATAACCCCTTCTACTGCCTTGGCGAAGCGACTGGGCTCGGACGCATATTCTAAGTGACCGTAATCCTCCTCCAGCTTCGCATTATTGTAGACAAGCGGACGCCTGCCCAACTCCTCTAGCTCATTTTCATAGGATTTGAAATATAAATCCCGAATATCTGGGAAATTAGCAGGCGCGGACTCGATGATGTCCGCGTTCCACACGTCATAGCCATCCACGTCCCCGAAGCGCGGACGGTTCCCAATGCGTCCTACACATGGATGTGTTACACGCGGACGGGACAACCCCAGCAAGGCAGTCCCAAGGATGAACGCACGGATGCATCCGCACATCACCTAACCACATTCTATTTGTCCGCCAGCATGACCATGGCGTCCAGTACACGGACGTGTCATACACGGACAAACCTACAATATATAAACACAAGCAGTGCAAAGACACACGGACACGATGCACATCGTGACTCCGTACACGGACCTAATCCCACGGACGGGAGAAGCACCTAAGAAAGCGCTACAAGCTCTAAGTGTCAAAACCCTAATTAGCACCGCATGAACATGAACAAGTAACGTGCAGACTTGAATGTGCACCGCGCGGACTTGCATATCGTCGCCGGCGCCACCACCTCAAACCCAGATTCCAGCGCCAGAGAACCCATTGTCTCCGGTGCCGCCGCCAAAACCCCCAAAATTAGTCAAGATTTCCCAAAAAACTAACCAAAATGCTCGCAATAACACGTACATACAGAATCTAAGCATAATTTAGGCAAAATCGACCCCCCCTACAAAATTCGCAAAATAGCCACCAAAACCCCTTAATTTTAAAAATAAAAAAATGCAAAAAATCTACGCATTTAGGACGTTACCTGAAAAATGGCTTATAGATTCACAATCTACGCAAAAAACCAAGCTAGAAAAAGCCTCTAAAATCCAAAAACTCTGAAGTCGAAAATCACCAAAAATTCAGTTTGGGTGGCAGTGTTTTTGACAAATGAAGAAGTGAAGGGAGAGATGGAGTTTTTACAAAACTCCCATCATTGACAACCAATGAGAGAGCGCCACATGGCAAACCGGGGCAATTGTCCACCTCCCATTGCACGTGCGACCCGACCCAAGCACGCATGCGCGCGTGAGCTCGGTCCTCGTGCCTATCATTGGCTACCAACTCCCACACGCATAACTCTTCACCTCCACCCTCCCATCCGCGACCTCTCCCCTCACCACCCTATATCCGTGCATGGGCTACACCCCTAGTCAAAGGTCTATCCGCACGCACGGACGTTAAAGGCATAACCTCATCCAAGTGCACGGACGCTCACGCCCGCGCCCTAGTCTTGGGGGCACCCACAAAAGTACACACGTGTTCAAGCCATAACCTCATCCTAGCACACGGGCGCTCAAGTTCGTTCCCTAATCTTGGGGGGCACCCACAAAAACAGGTAACTCTTATCTCTTTACTCCCCCATCCCACTAAAAGTGGAATACGGGAGTGGGGGCAAATGATAGGCTCAATCCAATAAGGGCCCAAATCTAATATAACTACTTAGGTCCAATAACTAAAGCCCAAATAATGATCCAAGTCATCATGTTGGGCCAGGGAAACTCAAGCCCAATCCATCACATGGGCCAAGGCCACAAGGCCTGCTACATAAATCCATCGTCCGCGCGGACAGCTACTTGGACGCTCATACGAGAGATTACGAGGTCCGTGGTGGGAATTCACCATCCGCGCGGACCTACATCCAACATACGTACGCGAGACGACCTTCTCCACTCACGGACACCTCTCGACGGACCAAGCTACCACACGGACGTAGGAAGCCATCCATGTCACGTGCCTCGCACGCCGCTCCTGTCAACATGACCTACGTGGGTGGCACGTGCCATCACGTGCCACGCGCATTGATAACGCTCAGATCCGTCTACGCCTACTTTCTTGTCCGCGGCTCACCTTGGATCCGAGTATGGGTCTTCGTACCTGCAAAACAATGTCGCGCGGAGCCTTGCCGGCCCCGGGACACCTCCGGCGAGAGGATGAG
>JAUEJK010420980.1:0-14277 GCA_032274865.1 Eryngium alpinum
ATCAACATCATTAAACATGGGGTTTTCAACAACCAAACCAAGGTAAACAAAATACCTAAAACAACCAATAGAAAAAACAGTTTTCCGGCGAGGAATCCCCAAACCATTTGTACCTGTGGACATCATGTCCGGAGAGGAAGAGCAGTTTTCCAGTAACAAATTCACGAATTCATCAACAAATCCTGGGCTGGACAGACCCAACACCATTTGCATAGTCTTTAAGAACATAGGACTGGGCAGTTTTAGACCCAGCAATAACAAAGAGCAGACCTTGTTCACCATGGAAGAAACGAGGACCTGAGGGTTGGAACTGAAATCGACTCCATTAGAGTCCGTTAGAGATTCGGGCAAGTCGGAGTTATTTGCCGGCAATACAACTTTAGGAGCTTCAACGGAACAAAAAAGTAACGTCATCGCCAAGATCGGCCAAAGAAACTATGTTTTCGTTCCAGATCTGGAAGTGCCCAAATCGTTGCAACCCTCAATCGAGCGGCTGTTCGAGACACTGTGGATGTTTACAAAACCATCCAAATGATGGTCGGAGAAACCCATCAAAACACCGCTGCATACTGCATTAGAAAAAGGCACCAATGTTCCTGGGGCAACCAAAGGCTGTTTTCCGGCAACCATTTTTGACAAGAAGATCCATCCTCCAAAGAAAAACCGGGGCTATTTAAGGGCACCTCCAAAGAACTTGAAGAGCAAAGCCATCACCACCATCTGCACTTGCAGTTTCCGGCAGGTAATCCGGTAACACAAATTCCGGCACCTCCCAAGGACAAATAGGGACATGTCGCACATGTAGGCTTGAACCCACATCACCTTCCTTACAGATCGAAGCCCAAATCGGCAGAAAACTTTTGATTTCCATTCCAGATCTGGAATCGTGAAAACCAATGGGACCCTCAAAAGAGAGACTGTTTAATCGAACAAGGACCATTGCTTGAGCAAACAAACGGTCGAAGGAACTAAAGTTGTCGACATAGCCGTCAAATCGGTGGTCCAAAACAACCACCACCGCGCCGTCAAAAAGCGAGGAGAAATCAGAACAAAAGGGGGAAATATGAACAGGTGGAGAAGAGAAGAAGAGAGATGGAAGATGAGAGAAAGGATTAGTGGGGGTGTCCATGGATTTAAGGTGGGAGGAGGTGAAAAAACGAACCGAAGTTCGCCGGAAAAGAAAAACAAAAAAAGAAAAGGGCTGTTTGTTGGGTTAAAAAGGTGATCGTGTACCACACGCGCCGTGAAGGCCGCGTGTGGCACGGGAAGGGGAGGCAGTAACCGGCTGATTTTCTAGAGAGAAGGGAGACCACTTTCCTAGAGAGAATAGAAGAGATTGAACTTGGAAACAAGACAATAGAAGAGAACTAATCTTATAAGAGGCTTGTTACCTTGTAGAAAATTTGTGTCTTTCTTGGTTCTTATTAGATTTTATGAAGTGTTATATTTTCTGTAGCTAATATATGCATAAGCTTTTTGTCCAGTAACCCTAGTCCGCTAATATTGATCACTTGAAGCGTTGTAATTTAATTTATAACTAAGCTCAATATGTGGTTCAAATAACTAGAGTCCTTACACATAGACAAGTAAGACAGTTTTTTTTATTAACCTTCCCACCTTTGTATTTCTGAGTGTTCTACCAGCTTTCAGGAGGAGAATGATAATAGTTTTGCTAAAAATTGAACAACCTTATGCATATGCAAGTTCTGGTATAATCTTTGTTTTTCTTATTTATGGTTGGCGGCCATTATTATACAATTATCCAGTTTCAAAGGTTAATTTGATTTCGTGTTTAACTAAGAAAATGTCCAGTAGTGCACTTCTTGGTCTTCTGAGATAATGAGATTAATCTACCTATTAGTTATTAATAAGCTAGTGTAGCTCAATAATTCTGATTGATCCGGTTTGAGTTCAGCGATCTATTACTCTGTTTATTTATTCTCTATTGTTCAAAAGCGAGACTATGGATAACTGGTGTACATGATTTTAATATATTGCATGCTTGTGATTAGTTTACATACGCCTTCTTCTGCCATTAATTATTCTAATATTGGCATAAAATTGAAAAGGAAAAGGGACAGAATGGATCCAGTTCAAAATCAGTATGATGTTTATTTTTAGCATTCTTTCAAATATACTTTCTCTGATTGAGACCTTTACTCAATGTGTCTACTAGATTCAAGTGAGTGTGTCTTTAATCCTCCACTTATCCTTGTTAGATAATAATGATTTAATTTTTTATGTTCATATTTATTTTCAATTTTTTCTCTGTGATTATTTTCATAGAAGTGTATTTAATATAGTTAATGATATTGTTTAATTTAGTTATTGAAAGTCGAACGTTATTAGCACTTGTATTGAGAAATGAGACAATCATTTACCAAGATAAAATATGGTTTCTTTCTTCTAATAGTTTTCCAAGTAATTTGATTTGAGTCATGATATAGTCCGACTATTTTATTCCGACTTTCTAATTCGACTTACGTGTTAATATGGGATAAGTGAATGAGACGGGGCTTCTCTTGAATACATGGGGGGTCCACTCTTTTAAATTAAATGCAGTATTGACACCTCAATCGGATTAGGAATTCGGTATGTTACATTCGGACTATGTATCATTTTCCATCTGATTTTACCAAAAGAAGAGGCATGCAAGTAGTACTAGTTGCATCCATTTCATATAGCTTTGCTTGGTATACATTTCATAAAGAATTTGATATCCAACTTGTCATATGTCTTGTTGGTCTATGAGGCTTGTGTTATATTATTTAACAATAACAAGTTGAAAATTAATAATTTATCTTTTTAAGTTGGATATCTATAGATTCATGTTCTCTGTATTGCTTTAAGGTGGGCCATTATATTCTTCTTGGTCAATTTTCTTTAATGAATATTTGAATTAAACTGTTAACTCAATTCTCATATTTCTTTATGCTCGGTGACTTTGGGATTTATTGGTGATACTGATTTTATATTTCATTATTTCATTTTTATACACTAGCATAATTGATGATAATCTTATATTCTAAGGATGCTTGTTTTGTTCCTAATTCATTTCTACTGAAAAGAATTTGATATTGCATTTTGAGCAAAAGATTAATGCTCAACTCTCCTTTTTCTTTTAACATATATTATGAAACTTGTTCAGAGCATGATTCAAGAGTTAAAACCTTGAAGATAATATGATCTTCTAGAGGGTTTTACTTTTTCCATTCCCTCTTTCCATATATTGGCATTAGGTTAAATGAACTGTAATCTTGTTTGAGGAATGTAACAAAAGAAAAAGATGTTAACGACATGGGCTGGTGGTCATCCCATTACATTACAAATTCGAGACAACTTATCATACCTTAATTTGTTTCTAATAAGTTAAGTCTAGCTTAAAAAACACAAGGAAAGTGAAAAGAAGGTTGTGCCATTACTTTTTAAACAAATTAGGTAGAGTGAGTCCCCAGTTATGAGATTGACTTCAAAGTTGATAATGTATTGAAAGAATGGAACATATTATTTTTCAGTTGCAGTTGTAGTTTTCTAAGTAGTTCTAATACTTAATAAATCTTGCTGACGATCGAGAGAGTGTCCATCTGACAAACAGAGGATGTAAATGCTATACAAATTTTTTATTTCTTTAATAATGCTCTTACAAATATTTGGATAGTATGATCTATTTCAGGTGTTCTATATGTTGAGATTTTCATGAATAATATAATAGGTGGAACTCATATAGTCAGGTGGATGATATTGCATGTTCGAGTGAAAATTCAAAGTTATACAGTAACTGCAAATTGCAGAGTTGACACTATTGACGGAGGATAAAACAATGATGCATGTACACCTGCAGAGTCAAACGGAAAGCAAAAAGTGGTACTTTATGTGATACAAGAAATTTTTTGTATCACGAAAATAAAATTTACTTCACGTATATTGATGTTCAAGTTACTCCTGTTATTGATAACACCATGATTAGCTATGTTGTTTATGAGTTGAAACATGAGTTGTTGATAAAGAAAATGGCTAGCCGAAGACTTGCAGATCTGCTAAAAATCATGATATTATATGACCCTAATTTTTGTCCATGAGACAATGGGTATGTCTAGGAATATGATGTCGTAGATTCGTCGAGGGGAATGTGGCTTAAGCCCATAACAGGATCACCGACAGTAGCAACCCTTCTCTATATGAGGTCAGAGGTTAAAAACAAGCTGGACTGATGAATCCATGAGAGCACTAAATATGTTCTTCTACCCCATTCCTATGATGATTAGTGCTCAAGTGTGAATGGTAAGGTTGAGTTTTATACTCTTAATAAGTCTGAAGGCAGAATTTGCGAGATACCACTCCGTTCACAGGTATCTTTGAGGACTTACCTACGTGAGAGTAATTGTGTGGCCGCAATTATGGGACTCAGGCTAATCCCTAGTAACTCTCATGAGACGGTCATTGTGTATGGCTTTTAACGCGCAAACCTAAACGAACGAAATTATCGTATTACGTATGCTTTTGTTGATACCTGGTCCAAAGAACCCAGTTCAAGGCGTAGTCCACTAAGGTTCTTCAGGTTAAAATGATTGTCACTAGGTATAGGTTCAAATCCAAAGCTACCTATACCGAGTACGTAATATTGTATGCTCACGGATTGTTATATTTTTTATAAAATATTCTTAATTAAGAAATAAAATTTAGTTACTTTTATTAGTTTTTCTTTTTTCTTTTAGGACTTTATTACCTTTTTAAAGTTGTTGTTACAGTTACTTTATAACGGGTTTAAAATTCTTTATTTTCCTTATTAATGATTATTTCCATTGGATTTTTAAAGCATATATATGTGTTTAGTATGTGGAGAGGTATAGATGAGTGACAGAGGGTTCCACAAGTAGAAGGGAGCGAGAATCTTTTTTTGTTTTCTCTTACTGTGTTTTCTATTAAGTTATATATATAAAATAAACTTATACATATATACATCTCTCTGTTTTATACATCTTCCAGCCTCTTATATGTATATACACATATATTTATAGTGTTCTATTGATTTGAGTTTTTATATTATTTTTTAGCACGGGCAATCGACGTTCCATCCTCTTTACTTTCGTGCGCGATTGAGGGTAGATCGAAACTGGGTTTTGTACCGCTAAGGAATTGCCCTTCAAAACCTTGCACGAGAGGGACAAGGTTTCCTTAGGGCAGCACGTGCATCACCCAGGTTATATCTAAACTATATCTCTCTTTATATATTAACTAGCAAATTATCTGATGCACGACTTATTAATAAATATTTAAAAATAAAATTTATATTTATATTTTATATCCTTTAATAATTAATTTATCTATAATTTAAATTTAATAAATTATTTATATTTTTAAAATAAAATAAATAAATTATATAAAGAATAATTTTATAATATTAAATTCCTCCTTCCCGTGATAGACAATTTAAAATTTTCTCTTTAAAACATATATATGTGATATAATGTTGAACTCTTAAATACTCTAAAGATAAAAAGAATTAAGTGTTTATATATTAATTAAGTGTAATATATTAAGTGTAATATAAATTAAGCTGTAACAAATTACCCGTGCGATACACGGCTTATTAACATAAATAATTTCAAATTAGATTAATCATCTTTTAATTATAGTCGATAATCTAAATTTTCTTATGGACATTATCATTTAATTATAGTATATAATGTAAATTAATTATAGTCTATAATGTAAATCTTTTTATGGACAGTATCTTTTTATGTTATGTTATCATGTGCATAGTTGTAACAATATGATATGCACTTACTTTATCGCATATCGGTGGGATGATTATATCAAATATAGATGGTAAAAATAATTGATTTATTATATATATATATATATATATATATACATGAAAAGTGTATTATATTTCTTTATCAGTTTGTAAAGACTAACTATAAAATCTTTATATATAGATGTATTAATCTTTAACTCCCACTAATTATGAGAGTGTTAGGATACATCTGAATGAATTCAACTTATAAGTTGAAATAAACATAAATTCTTTATTTATTTTAATTTATAAGCTGAAATTTAGATGTATCCAAACACATCCTATATAATAATGTTTTTAAATGTTGTAGCTTTCTATTATTTTACAAGTGTGATTGTGGTCCGAGTTGAATTTTTTTTTAAATTATAATATTTAACTATTTCAGATCAAATATATCAGAAGAACATCTAAATTCTATGATATCCATCATGCTATGGATGGAAAAAGAAAGATTGAGAAATATTAACCTAATATAACATTAATGATTATACATTTAATTTTTTTTAAAGTTGTTTAGTCATTATCGACTCATCAGTTATTGAATATTTTCATATTTTATTATAATTTTATTGATTTGATTCTATTCTCCTTTTTTATAGGATTTTTATTGTAGTTTTTCTTTTGAATAATAAAATTTTAGATTGTAGAAGAATTATTAAATTATTTTAAGAGGGTAGCGTTTGAAAAATTGGGACCGAGTCCATTGCGAGGTTATCTTTGTAATCACCATTGTTCGTTATTCTCTCGTATATAAAATAAGTCTCTTATACTATATTATAGTCATTATTATTTCTCTATTAATACATGCATATTATCGTGGCTAAAATGTCTTTCAATTATTTTTTCGGTCCTTACACCATGGGTTTTTAACCTGCCATTTAACATGTATATTAGTGGACCAAAAAGTTAAAGGTAGTATTTTGACAGTGATGCCATAATGTCTCCTATGATTTGGTTTTGTTGTTGGACATTTCGTTTACTAGGATTGTATCTTAGATGTGAGTGCAGAAAAAATATATGAGAGAGATAGTGATGGCATTTTGTACATGTACAATAGTGTCTCCTATGATTTGGTTTTGGGGTTGGATTTTTCGTATTTACTAGGCTTGTACCTTAGATGTGAGTGCAGAGAACAGTGGCGGACCGACGCTTGGACCAGGGTGGCGCTCCCCCCTCCCCCAAATTTTTTATGACTTCCTAATAATATTTACATACCAAAATTTTTATAATATGATGTTGCGGTTTAGGTGGTAGTTAAGCTACATTTCTACACACCTGACGCAGGTTCAATCCTTGCTTCTAGCAGATTCCAGCTAAACCAATCTCCACAGCTCAGACATTCCAGCTAAACCTGTGAATCTCCACAACTCAGTCCTTGCTTCTAGCAATTTTTTGTTTTCAGAGGATCTCTTGGATCATCTCTCAGACATTCCAGCTAAACCAATCTCCACAGCTCAGACATTCCAGCTAAACCTGTGAATCTCCACAGTTATGCCTCAGTGTTAAGAAAACCACTTGTTGTGTCATAATATGCCAGAAAGCTGTCTCCAAGAGCTAAGGTTATTACCTTTTGGGAGAGACCTTCAAATATCTATCACAGGAGTCAAAGTCAGTTGAAGGCCATCTATGTAAATCATTATGATCACTGCAGTCTTGGTGATTACAAAGATATTCAAGGGTTCATAATGCCTCATGCAAATCCTGAGGAGCTTATTGGGAAAATTGATTATCTGGCAGCTCAAGTGAAAGGAACAAAATGGAGGATAGCTAGGAATTTAAGAGGAAGGAATCAAATTGTAATTCTACCTACTGCATGGTTAAGGAACAGGGCAGCGTATCAGTTGCAGGATCTCAAAGATCTTGTTAAGATGGGAGAGGAAAACTATGACTTTTTTATCAACAAGCTGAATATGTTCATCACTACAAAACAAAGGGAAGCTGATTGGATTGAAAAGAACAAGCTTGAAATTTCCAGCTTTCCTTTGAGGCTGAAGTTTCCTTAATTCATCTGGAGTAGAGAATGAATTCTTGTACTATTAACATTTTGCTTCCTATCCTCAAACTGAGCTGAACTACATTCTTGGTTTGATCAAAAACTTGGAAGATTCCACCGTCAAGACCTTCTATCAAGTACTGAAGCAAGATGAGGACAGATGCAGCAATGGGCTACAAAGGCTTGGGAAAGTGATTGAAGTGAATGAATCAATGACCAAATGTGGCATTGCATTTGATTGGAATACTTCTCAAACAAGGAATTCTAAAGATCCCATCAAATTCATCAGCTCTGGCACATATGAAATACAATCTAAGTTCTAGAAACTTTTTCCATTGAGGTACATTTAGTTTCTGCAGTACATTACTTTAAGCACTGCATTTGTATAAAGGTTGTAAATAGTATCTTTTCTTATTTTGGGAATGGGATACACATTGAGTCATACAGTTTTATTTTCTTTATACATTCATTATTTTTTATTGGGGTTTTTACATCATCATTGGAACCTTGAGATATGCCTTAAAGTCAAAAGACATATCTAGGGGGAGATTGTTTGAAATATGAACCATGATGATGATGTCAACTCACTGCAATGTAGTTTAGGGTATGGACTGCATAATTCAAAGTGCAGTACCACTGTTATACCTGTACAGTTACAAGAGAATAGTTGGAAGCTTGGACACTGCATGTGAATAAATAATAATACTGCAGTTCCAATGCTTTCCAGGACTTGAACACTGCACCTATTTTCAATAAATGTAAAGGTGTTGGTCAAGAGTGCTTTTGTTTTGTTTTGTTTTGTACTTAGTCAAGTAGTTAGGTCTGTCACAACTGCTGTTCTATATGAAGTGAAGACTTAGCTTGCAGTCCAAGTTTGCTACTGCAATACCTGGAGTTAGTTCTAATCTGGAGACAAAGGACTGCATCTACAAGCTGGATCAAAGTTGACTAAGGAGACAAGGAAAGTGACAGCTATCTGTTGCAGCTAAAGGACAAAAGTGCTTTACAGATTCTGCCAGAAAACTGAAGCTTTGTGATTTGCCAAACTAGAGGGACCACAACTGTGGGCAGCCAACTTATGGACAAAGGTTTACCGGATTCGGGAAACTGCACTTTTGTAGCTTTATTGTCTCACTGCTAATTTATGCAAATCTGTAACTCAAATAGTTCTGTTCTTATATCATTTTCTTTCTGAAGTTTTTCCAGCAGTTTTAGAGAAAGAATATCTTGTAAACTGGAAGAGCTTCATTGCATACCAACTTAGTTTTGGTATACCTTTTGTGAAGAGGTTAACTTCACTGCAGATCATCAATTCTAACAAAATTGCTTGATAAGTTTTGTGTGTTGTTTTGTTTTTTTCTTTTTTACAGCCTATACACGTATATCACCTCATACACAGATCTTAATCTTTGTTTATCCTTTGTGTTGGCACTGCACCTTTGCTGGGAGATTTGTGAAAATCTGTAAAGGTGTGTTCAACCCCCCTTATGCACCTTAGAGCTCATAAAATAACATTAACATTAATAAGCTAACGCCTTAATATTAGATATTACTTCATTGTTGGAGTTCATAATAAGGTTCTGCTTTTGGAATTCTAAACATAGTGGAATATCATGTCCGTCATCCAGCAAAGGTAAGAACTAAAACTGTTAATTGATGAATACATCAATAACTTATAATTTTGTACTCCACTGACCATAAACATGTTTGTTCAGTGGTTTCCTCCATGAATATACATAGTATTGCCATCTTCGTATGCCTGCAAAATACTAGTTTCTACCATGTTCACTAGGACATCAACAACAAAAAAGTAGTGACTCTTTCTCGGCAGCTTGGGACCCTTTTTTTTTGGGGGGGGGATTTCAAACTCGTGCCAGTTTGTTTTGTTTGGATCAAAGTAATCAAAAAAGCATAGATAAATAGAGGCCATTAACAAGTGTATTACAATAAGTCAATAATAAAAAAATCAGACTTCAAAGACAGTGAATCATAAGAAACTAAAAAAAGTACAATGCAATATTTAAATCTAATAGCACACTGCTTACAATATCAAGGTGTAAAAACTCTTACAATCAACTTGAATGGATTGTAGTAAAGCAAAATTCGTATAATACAATTACACATGTCCAATGATCAGAGACGAACGGGTTAAAGGAAGACAGGACGAAGAAGACTAGTTGAAGTGTAAGAGACCCCAGAAAGACCCTTCCGAAATCAAATTAATTGCCTGACGTGGAAAAACCATGCCCGTAAAATTAATATAATTAGCAACAATATATCTAGACAGGAGAATCATCATAACTCTGTTTCTTTCTCTTTCGGTTCCCCTCAACAATTTTTGAATTTTTTTTCAGTGGCCGCAATCAAATGCTTGACAGTGTCCAATGGTGTAAGTCTAATGCGGCAATAACAAAAGATTAAAATATTGTTAATTAAAGCTATAAGTCAATAAGATTGATATTAAATGTTAATTGATTGATAGTAAAATACCTTGATACTCAGTATGTACTGCGTAGAGCAATGTCTAAGGAGGGTGAGATGTACTCAATCTTACTCCTACTATTAGGATAGAGAGGTTGTTTCTGCACATACCCCGCAAATTAGCCTTATTGAGACTCGAAATCCTCAGCCTCTTGTTACTATGGGGACTCAGGACATAACCGCTTGTTCAAACTGAGATCGAATAGGCAACTTAAGAGATGAACAAAATATATATTATAACAATGATTGCTATTCAATAGAAAAAAAAAATTACAGCAATTGCGCGCTAAGATCAACTAAACAACTTAGCAAACAATATGATTCATCTGACAAGATTTTCGGCAACCAATTTCAAAATATTTACAATTAATAGTACTATAGTTAATAAGTGTGTGATACAAGACAAAGAAATAAATTTCAGTTAATACTGTAATTAAAAAATGACAACGACATGAAAATAAGAGGAGATACAAAGAAAATGAACCTGCTGTTTGGTAGGGTTTTCAATGCATTCGGCAGAAATCCCCTGTACAATCCAATAAAACCATCACATTCCACAGTACATATAGAGCAAGGCCCAAGCGAAATGAGCATTACGATAATTTCATAATCAACTATCTCAGTTGTTGAATTAATAGTACAAAAAAATTATTTGGTTACCCCTAAACAAGCATAACCATCTGAGTTACCTGGAAAGGCTTCAAATATCCAGAGGATATTAAGTACAAAAAAATTATTATATTCGGAGGATATGATATTAAGATATTAAATCTGGAGGATATTAGGATATTAAATCCGGAGGATATTAAGATATTAAGTCGTTTGGTCAACCACTTCGACGCATAAATGTGTGATAATTTGTCCCAAATTAAAATTCAGTGCATCATACCATTGATGCAGCTGTTGGGTGCTATAAGCCTTCTTATTCCCAAAAGCTAACTTGTGAGAGACGGCTTTCCGTCAAACTTATAAAGTAGCACCCAGCCCCAGCCCCAGCCGCTTCCAAAATCAATGTGGGACAAACTCAACAAACACTTATCCGATTGATCTTAACTTTCTTGAATCCTCAATCTTGGCCCCATTTGATTTATAAGAAATTCTCCTTGACTCTTTTATACTGTTGAATTATTGTTTTATTCAACACATGCAGATCTTCTTCTTCCTCAGTTCAATTTTTCAATTTAAAAAATTGTCATAATATATTGTTGATTTTCCACTTTTTCTCTGCTCATTTTCCCTCTCTACCATGCCTTAAGATATGGTTTAGTTGGTGTAGGGGCCCAAAAATAGAGGACGATTTAATTAATAATAAACGCGTATTATTTAATAATATTCGGATCAGATTGGATTTATTTTATGGCCCGGAGGCCTAATTAGTAAGAGGAACATGTTCCTACTAAGCCCAATACGGCAGGAAGCCCAATACGGCTAATTAATTATGAGGAGGTGCAGAAACCCTAATTAAATAGGGAAAGTGAATCTGGAAGGTAAATCATATGTTGATTCCTAGTCTTAGGGTGCAAGTAATGAAAAGATAAGGTAAGTGGAATTACCTAACATAATAGGATTATAATTACTAATATAGGTTGAAAACCCTAATTTATAGCTATATAAAGGGGATTAATCTTCATAATCAGGTACACAATCTTTACTCCGATTGAGAGATTTTATTCTTATAGAGATCACTCATTCTTGCGCCCGAGAGTCCCCGGTGGGACCACCCCCCACCGGTTTTTACAGGTTTTCCGGCGGACATCCAAGGAGTCGGCAGAACGATTTTGAAGCTTCTGGAGAATCAGGTGACCTGAAAGTTGGTACTATTATTTTAATCCGTAACATTTGGCGCCGTCTATGGGAAGCGTTACAGAAAAGCTAGAGATCCATGGCGGGTGATAGCGATTTTCAGACCCCTAATCCTACGCTCCAAGGAGCCCCTACTCCGTTCGTTGATCCACCTCAAGATCCGACCCAACATACTCATTCTAGTGCACGCACTGCTCCAACTGATAGTGATACTAGGCCTGAGGACCCTAATGGTGCAGATAATCCAACTCCGGAGGAGAAGAAGAAAGCAAGGGACGCAAAAAGGTTACAGCTTCTGACTGACCTAGAAGCTTTGGAGAAAGAGCAGGCAGAAGAAGCGGCAGGGGCAAACGCGAACGGAGGAGCAGGAAACATGGTAAACCCTCAGGCTGGGGGCAAGGAGATCAGACTGATAAACCAATCACGGAAGGAGGCTTAAAGACTTTGATGGCACAGATGCTGAAGGAGTTTCTAGAGAAGGAAAAAACCACTAACAAGAATAAGGAGAAGTCCGCTACATCAAGGGTTCATAATATTGGGGAACCCATTACTAGAGGAGGTAACAAGGATTTTGCTACTCCGTAATCTCCTTTTACTGATGAGAGCATGAAAGCTAAAGTTCCACGCAAGGCGAAGATCCCTCAAGTTAAGAAGTACAATGGAAAAGGAGATCCCAATGCACATGTTCGATCCTTTAATGATGCCTTACTGCTGCAACCTATCGATGATCCCGTTAAGTGCCGAGCCTTCCCGGCTACTTTGGAATAGGATGCTCAACGGTGGTATGCAAGTTTGCCACCCAGATCAGTCACATCCTTCTCAGACCTTGTGCATAAATTCACCAGTCAGTTCATCAGTGGAAGGGTGCATGCGAGGAGCTCGGAGTCTCTGATGAACATAGTCCAAGGACCACGTGAGACATTAAGGGAGTACATTGACAGGTTCACTAGTCAAGCGGTGCAAGTAGCAGATTTGAACCAATCGGTGGCTATGGTGGCTATGCAAAGAGGCACGACTAATGAGGCATTTCAGATGTCCTTGGCTAAGAAGAAGCCTTCAAACATACATGAGTTGCAAGATCGTGCCGGAAGTACATCTCTGCTGAAGTGACTTTGAAGAAAATTTCCAGTCCGGAGGAGATGAGGAAGCGCAAGGAGTCAGAGAATTT
Source organism: Eryngium alpinum (assembly GCA_032274865.1). Taxonomy (NCBI): domain Eukaryota; kingdom Viridiplantae; phylum Streptophyta; class Magnoliopsida; order Apiales; family Apiaceae; genus Eryngium; species Eryngium alpinum. The sequence goes on from JAUEJK010420980.1 coordinate 13,243, forward strand.
GGAAAAGGATCAGAAGAAGTCAAATGTGGAGGTGCAAACAAAGAGGATGGAGAGGAAGATGAATACCTACTCCTCCTTAATCACTACCATGAGTCAGATACTTATGGAGATTGAGAAAGAGCCATTCGTCAAGTGGCCTCCAGAGATGAAGATGGATTCGGCCAAGAAAATCAAAAATTATTATTGCAGGTTCCATAAGGACTATGGTCATGATACCGAGGATTGCCGCAACCTCAAGGACGAGATTGAGTTCTTAATCAAGAAGGGACGCTTGGCTTGGTACGTCAAGAAGGACACAGCCGGAGGAAACACTAAGGAACGAGCTCCCCACCACAAGGAGGAGACGAAGCTCGAGGAGCGCCAATTATGGTGATAGAAGGAGGATCTGGAGTATATGGAACCAGTCACCGATTGCAGAAGGACTATATTCGAGAGGTTCTGAACATAGGCGAACCAAGCAAGAGAGCCCGTATTGAGCAAGTGATTTCCTTTGATGACAAAGATATGGAGGGAATCCAATACCCTCATTAAGATCCTTTGGTAATTATGCCCGTCATTGGAAATACACCAGTGATGAAGGTACTCGTGGACATAGGAGCTTCAGTGGATGTGCTTTTCCACAAGGTCTTTCTGAACATGGGATATCAAGAAAGTCAGTTAATCCCATCTACAATATCAATTTTTGGGTTCGATGGATTAGAGGTCCCTATTGAAGGAACCATAAGGCTCCCTATTACTCTCGGACAAGTGGTACAAATGGTAAATTTCATGGTGGTGAAGGCTCCATCAACTTATAATGCTATATTGGGAAGAGTAGCCCTTCACCAGTTCAAAGCAGTAGCTTCCACATAGCATTTGAAGGTAAATTTTCCTACAAAAAACGGAATAGGTACTCATCAGGGAGATCAGAAGATAGGGAGAGCCTGTTCGGTAGAGTCTATCAGGCATGGAGCTGCTGGGGGGCAAGTACTTTGCTTAAAGAACCAAGAAAGGGATGTTCCTCGTGGAGTGCAAGATGGGAAGGTCATACCTCGA